>WOUA01000098.1:0-66673 GCA_021397985.1 Sporothrix dimorphospora
TTTTTTTTTTTTTTCAAATTGGTGTAAAATTGGTGGGAAGCAAAATGTCGTTTTGGCTAGTTGGTCGTTTTGGGTGGTCAGCAGCCACTGGTGTAGGTGCGAGTTTACAACCACCGAAAAGTGGGGCGAGGCACGATTTGTTGATGCCGCCCACCGCCATATTGCATCTCGGCGTCCAATTGTCACCCTATTACCGTGCACCTCTCCCCCTGAGACACAGCCTTGGAAAGTTGGTATGCTGTCCCTTGCCGCAGTAGGTTCGAAATGACCACATGCTCGAGTTTGTAGTAATTAATGAGTTTATGGCGCAGATACAGCATTCTCCCTACCCGTTCACCGTGACGATAGCCCCTCAATAAAAAGAAGAATAGGCTGGGTAGGATGGGAGATGGAAGGGGGAGATGAAAGAAAGAAGAATGGCCTGGTAAAAGGGGGGAAGATGAAAAGGAGACATGGCGGATACGCAGAGCCTCACCCGCCGGGTGAAGTGCTGCCGTGCCGCTGGGCCCACGAACGGTCTCTCTGAAAAAGAGGTATATAGGTTCGTTTCAGATACACAGAGCCAGTCAATCTCTTCATGCAGCTCATTAGCAGGTAGGCCGTCGCTGTTGCCGCTTCGCGGTCAACTATTATCGCCCATTGTGATGGCCACCCAGCCCAGCATTGCATGCGAGAGGATCTCTGTGAATGTTCATCAGATCGACAATGCCGCGTTTGTCCACGCAACTTTATTGTACCTTATGTACCTCCTTGTGTGTTTATGGTAACTTTATTTCAACAGGACCCGGACAAACCGCCCGGCTCCTTTGCCACGCATCTTGTTTAGTGTGCCAGACCTCGCTTACATCCCAAAACGGAAGTTTGTGACGACGATCCGTCTGCTTGGACCTGCGGTTTGTTGTTGAAGATGGCGCATGGTGGATCTCCCACTCTCTCATCTAGACTATACCTGACGTCCGTTCCTCTACAGAAAATACTATACGCAAATTGCCAAGACGGCGGCTACCGACTTGGACACTGTCGCGAGAACCACGAGGGCTACAATGACAGCAGGTGTTCGTGGGATGGCCCTCCGTCGTTCGATTTGGTCTTTGGGCCACGGAAGGAGGTGGTGGAGGAGAGAAGAAAACGTGGGAAGACAGAGTGATGCCATCAACGAGGAACGATGCATCAAGGACAGCTCGAAAAGTATTAAAGACTCGTCTCGTCTCCTGTCTTTGGAGTTGAAAGAAGTCTTGTCTCCATTCTCTTCATCCTCTTCCACCTCTGCCTCTACATCCTCTCTCTGGTCCTCTCCACAGTTCTTTGTCGACCACTCGTCCGATCTCTCCTCACTTCTCACTCCTCGCTCTCATCCCATCTCATCCTATATTATCCCCCACCTCACCCTCGCAATGCACCGCGCATTCACTGCTGTGGCCTTTGCGGCCGCCGTCTTCGGCCAGCAGATCGGCACCCTGACCGCCGAAAAGCACCCCTCCATGGCCATCCAGGCCTGCACCGCCTCCGGCTGCACCAAGGAAGACACCACCGTCGTCCTCGACGCCAACTGGCGCTGGACCCACGTCACCTCGGGCTACACCAACTGCTACGACGGCAACAAGTGGAACGCCACCGCATGCCCGGACGGCAAGACCTGCGCCCAGAACTGCGCCGTCGATGGCGCCGACTACGAGAAGACGTATGGCATCACCACGCCCAGCGACGGCGCCCTCAAGCTGCAGTTCGTCACCAAGAACCAGGACGGCGCCAACGTCGGCTCGCGTGTCTACCTGACCGCCGCCGGCGACGGCAGCAAGTACCGCATGTTCGACCTGCTCAACAAGGAGTTTACCTTTGACGTCGACGTTAGCAAGCTGCCCTGTGGCCTCAACGGCGCCGTCTACTTTAGCGAGATGATAGAGGACGGCGGCCTCAGCACCTATTCGGGCAACAAGGCCGGCGCCAAGTACGGCACGGGCTACTGCGACTCTCAGTGCCCTCGTGATATCAAGTTCATAAATGGAGAGGTGACCTGCTCCTTTTTCTTCTTTTTTAAATACTCACAATACAATAGCTAACACCCACACGAGGCCAATGTTGGCGGCTGGTCAGGCAGCGCGAGCGACGCCAACTCGGGCGCCGGTTCCTACGGCTCGTGTTGTGCCGAGATGGACATCTGGGAGGCCAACCTAGACGCCGCCGCGTACACACCGCACCCCTGCAAGGTGACGACGCAGACGCGCTGCGAGAGCGACGCCGACTGCGGCGCCGGCGACGCCAACCGCCACTCGGGACTGTGCGACCCCGATGGCTGCGACTTCAACTCGTTCCGCATGGGCAACACGGACTTTTACGGCACCGGCAAGACCGTTGACAGCAGCAAACCTTTCACAATTGTCACGCAGTTTGTCACCGACGACGGCACCGACACCGGCACGCTGTCGCGCATCAACCGCTTCTATGTGCAGGGTGACACCGTGATCCCCAACAGCGCCTCGGCCGTCACCGGCGTCGACCCCGTCAACTACATCTCAGACGACTTTTGCAAGCAGCAGAAGACAGCTTTTGGCGACGACAACTACTTTGCCACCGTCGGCGGCCTGGCCGGCATGGGCAAGTCGCTGAAGAACATGGTTCTCGTGCTGAGCGTGTGGGACGACCACGCCGTGTCCATGAACTGGCTTGACAGCAACTTCCCGACGACCTCGCCTGCCACCAGCCCCGGCGTGGCGCGCGGCCGCTGCGACCCGGCCGCCGGCGACCCCAAGACCATCGAGAGCGCCCACCCCGACGCCTCGGTCATCTACTCCAACATCAAGGTATTTCAGGCCTGTGTTCACTCTTTTGTGCAATGACAATCTACTAACAATGCTAGATCGGCGCTCTCAACTCAACCTTTGCTTCCAGCTAAAGGCTCTTTCACAGAACGGGAACTAAATCAAACGTATGATACACGAAAGCTTGCATGAATATCATCAGGATGAGTGAGTTGTGATGGGTTGCATCATATAAATCATAGAGGCATGTATCGGAATGAGAGTCAAGTGGTGTAAGATCGGATAGCAAAACAATATATTGTTGTGTTAAATGAGTGTTGGCAGCACATATTTTTCCTGCTTGCCAGTATTTTCAAGGAGTGTGAGAAAATAAAAGGAAAATTAAACAGACGGACAATGGAAGAACATCACCCGACAAGGTGAAAATCAAATCCTCATAGATATATCTAATCCTCACAAACATCGGCTCTCACAGCTGGACACAGCCTCCCAACATCCCCGGTGTACATCATACGACCTAACAGTTCGCCGTCAGGTACACGCCCGCCAGGGGGCTCTTTTTCTCCGCAAACTCCACGCTCGCCGACTGGCCCGTCCACGTCGCGATGCTAAACACAAACGCAAGGTTGCTGTCGCAGCTCTCCGAGTTAATCACCACCGTCGTGCCGGCGGCCGCCGACACCGTCCCAAAGAGGCCCTGGCCGGGTGCGAGCTTCGTGGGGAAGCTGTTGAAGGTGAATCCGTTGGGGTACGCAATGGCGCCCGGGTTCGAGCGCAGCACGGTTGTGACGTTGAGCTGCGGCGCGGCGCCGGCCACGGTGCCGACGGATGACGTGATGGGGTAGCCCGCGGGGAAGGTGATGGCGAGCTGGCAGCCGTACGAGCCGGCAGCGATGCCCTGGAAGCCGACGAGCTGGTAGATGCGGCCCGAGGGAGCGCCGCCGTTGACGACGGTCTGGGCGACGTGGAAGTCGCCACTGGTGCTGGCCGTGTTGGTACCCACGGTGTTGGGCGACGACTCCGACAACTGCTGCAGAATGGTCGGGTAGTAGGTGGTGCCGCAGCGCGGGGCGATCTCAGCCGGCGTCGGCACGGCGGCCACAAGGCCGGCGAGAAGGCCGAAGAGGGAGAGGGAAGCGAACGACTTCATTTTGGTAACGAGTGTGTGGTTATGTGTTGGAAGAAGACGAGATGATAAGATGCAAAGGATGGCTTAGGAAGAAGCAAGTGGTAGGAAAATGTACAGTAGTCAAAGAAGGGTGAGAGAAATCTGAGATGAGAGCGAGGTGAGGATGAGGGCGATTTCAAAATGTTGAAAAACAGGAGATACGGCCTCACTTTATACTTTGTCCTTCAGTCTCCTCTCGGTCTCTTGTGAGTTGTCCTATATTCAAAAGATTTCGTTTAAAAGAAAAGGTCGACAAACATCGAGAGCGAAGAGGGAGAACAGACCATCGGCAACAGAGCCCCAGCCCACCCTCCGCCTGACTGAAAAAGTGCCGAAGACAACGGGGCCATCCACCCAGGACACCCATCACACCGCTCGACCAACACGAGAAGCACCACCTACGTCTTTATTCAGCAGTCACTAGAATAGACTGACCACCCTCTCCATGGAGCTCTGGAGGGGGGGCATGATTTCTAAGAATAACCACTGCTCTTCGATTTGGGCCGCCCATGGCCCTATGCGTAGTCCTCGGGCAACAACCCGCATCGTCGTGGCATATATTTTGTGGAACTATGTTGGACACAGCTCGATTATCGGGTTGGGCAGCTTACTTTTCGTTAAAAAGAGGTGTAAAGAGGATCTCGATGTGGCAAAATTCGACAGCGTCAATGCCTTGTCGAGGCTCGACAAAGAGATGTCTTGGCCTCCTGCGGCTGGCCAAAATATTTTGTACCCGTGTTGCCTGTCTTGCTTCGGGATCTGCGCCACGGAAACTTGGCTTTGTCGAGTCTCGGGTCAATAGCCTCTGTGGAAAACAAGCAATGGGAATGTCAGGCAACATCATGAGGCACCCAAAGACATGAAGATGATGCCTCAAGGTAATTCCTCTTTGCTTGTCCTTCCCACTGCCGAGCTTGGCAAAGAGTCCGGTGGCCGTCATCACGACCCGGATCGGGAGGAAAGAGAAATATGGAGTGTAACACACAGGCTGCTGCTTATGTCAAGCTGGTAGATTCGTACAAGAAAGACAGAACCGGGTCGACAGACGGCAGAACACGAAGTGCCAAGAATAATATGAAATAAAATATACGTCCCTGCTTACAGAGTAGAAATTTTGAGTTTGACCTGGTGAACATATTGAAACCATGTGAGAACTGCTGGTCCTCGACAGCCCACGTGGTAAACCGACATATATTGAAGCAGCAAGATTCACAATACATAAAAATACAGAGAAGTGCAGAGAAGTGCAGCAAATAACACGAATAAAAAAATACTGTATTACACTGCCACCAAAGCCTCCCGATTTAGACAAGGCTGACTGGTAAAGAGATGGTGTGTCGGGGTCATGCAGCTACAGCATCCTAATACGTAAGAGAAAATAAGAAGACAAGAATAAGAAAATAAAATAATAAATACACCGAAGAGAATACAAGACGAGAAAAGAAAAGTAGCGTAACCCTCCCAAACACAAAACCGGCCCAAGGATCGGGTTGACGGTGCATATTCGGTCGAAGTGACCAGACAGCATCACACCACATTACACAGACCTTGTCTACATCGTGTGTGGGGTAGACGACTCGACGTGCAGGCACATCTATTGTACATGTACATCTAGCTGCGGCTGCCCAGCTCAAGGTCTTGTGTCTCGGAGGAAAGTGTGCTGGGCCGACCAATCGGGTTGTGTCGTTTTTAAAGGCGTTCTGTTGGGCCGGGGAGAGCTTTGGCGGGGGCTAAGAAATGGTGTGTGAGGCTGCGTTATGTTTTCCCGTACTCCGTACTCCCTCATTGGACATCCCGCTTCATCCCTCCATCTTGTCGGCCAAGAACAAAGACAGGGCCAAGCGTGGCAGCTGAACAGCCTTAACAGGCAGCGCCTAAGAGCCTCTTTCTTAAAATAGCCCCTTGGACAACGCAGTGAGGGACAGACGTGAAAGACGCAAATCGTGAAGGCCGGTGACTTTTGGCTGCTGGCCAAGAGAGGCTGAGAGCCCGATTTAAGGTAAAAAGCCTAGCTCAGGGTTCTTCCAGGTCGGTCTGATTCTCGCCGGGGGGGCAGCCGGCATTGCCCTCTCGCAGCTGGAAGATGGCTTAATCGGTAGCCCGATGTCTGCTAAGGGGATCTTCGCGATGGACGTGGCCGGGTGCTTCCCGAGCTGACTCTGGACGCAGGCCACAAACTCGAACAAAAGTAGAACGTTACTTTCAGAAGCCAAACCGTGTCGTACCAAGATGGCAACTGTCCAAGGAAGCACAAAATTCATCGTGGCCATTTGCTTGTAGAGCCAGGCCAAGGTGACGTTGCAATGTCCAGACAGGGGTCTGGGGCATGCTCGTACAGGACGAAGTGCCGTCACTGCCCGTCTGCCCGTGGAAGTGCAACTGATATATGGCCCCGCTCACAGATGTAGACCACCCTCTTCTTCGTCATCGTTGTGGCCATTGGCACTTCCGCTCTGCGACGACAGGCCCAGGCGCTCTTCGAGGGCCCGCTGGAGCTGCTCGTCCGTCAGGCTGCCGCCACCGCCACCGCCGCTGCGCGTGACAAACGACTGTCCGGCAATGGAGTCCATTTGCAGCTCGCCATTGCGCACAGTGCCCGTCTGGAAGGTACCATCTGTCCAAGGGTTGCCGGTCGTGCTGGACTGACCGTTGCTCGTCTCGGCTGCGTGTCCGTTGGTCGCCGACGCCGCCACCGCCGCCGCTGCCGCAGGAGGCTGTCGTGCCGCCGCCAGTGCCGAGCCCGTGCGCTCCGCACGCTGGTCCGACTCGGCCTGCTGCTTCTCGGCCTCCTCTTTGCTCTGGAACTCGGTCCAGCTCACGCCGCGGTTCTCGACCTCGGTGCGCACGAGGCGCAGCTGGTTGAGCTTGCGCTCGATGACGACGAGGTTCTCCTTTATGGCGTCGACGCAATCCTGGTCGGGCACGGGCTCCTCGCCCGCGGTCGCACCCAGGGCAGCGACTGTTCCCTTGGCATACGGCAGCAGCTGCTCGTTGGAGTAGTCGAGGTGGGCGACGTCGTTGCGGATTTCGAGGACCTTGAGGTGCAGGGAGGCCAGCGAGAGGTCCTTGATGGCCTCGGCGAAGCGGGCGGGGCTGATGGGGAGTGTTTCGGAAGACATGGTCGGTACGATTGAGAGCTGCGTGATCGTGATTGTAGAAACGCTTGAAGAATTGAAACCTTTAAAGGAAAAGGCGCAGAGGTAAGGTCGATGTAGCAATAGAGAAGTAGGTTCTCGATCGGGCAGGCGTGCACTCGCGGCCAAGCTGCCTGGAGCTTTCCGTCATCTGGTGGGGTAGCTAGATCCCTGTAATCCAGTACCGCGGGGGAGTCGAACAAGGGACGGTACAGGCGCCGGAAAATCAAAATACCGACTGTCTGGTGAACCAACAGCCCCTCCATTCAGCCGCTGTGACAGCCAGGACGTCAAAATTGCGGGGCACCTTACGGTTTACAGGCGCAGGATACGAAAATCGGCTGTTAATTCGCCGCGCTTTTGCTTCCCGCTGCCGGGTATCGCCGCTGTAAAAGACCAGACTAAAAAAAATCACGACAGACCTCTCCCAAGTGTCATGCAGTCTGGATGACCTCAACGCACAGCAAAAAGCTGGTGCAGACGACCACGCCAATATCACGGGCTCGAACTGCACAATGAGTGCCCTACGAGGCGGGCTCCGCTCCACCCTCCAGCGGCCAACAACGGCAAGGACAGCTGCCCTCGAATATCATCATGGCTTCCAATTGACAGGTTCGACGACACCGACGACACCGACGACACGGACATATGCGCGTTCTCACAGCCGGCCCCCATTGCCGTCCATACGCCTGTTTTCTCGCGCCGCCTCCCACTCCGCATGCCATTGTTGGCTCCCTCGTCGCACCTCCTCCTCTAGCCTCCTAGCACCAGGTCCAAGGACAACATCACGGACGTTCATTGCCAGACCTCCCCTCTCCTACACCCACGCCCGCACTCTCTTTTCCGCCTCTTCAGTCACCACTCAGTATGTCGACCTTCTACCCGACTACAACGACGCCGACGGCCTTCCGTTTCGCCGCCGCGGCGACCTAGAACCACAGGAGGTGGCCGAGGTGTTTGGCACCGGCATGAGCCCTGCCGCCGCCAACACCCTCCTGCGCATCCTGCACGGCCGCCGCGTCGCCGGCACGCTCGACGACCCGTCCCTGCGCGTCCACACGGCACGGTTTCCGCCCGCGGAGGTGGAGACGGCGCTGGCCTACCTGCGACAGACGACGCCCGTCGACGAGCTGATCAACGCGGGCCTGCGCGCAGAAGACGAGCTGGCCGCCATGGAGCGGGAGCAGGTCGAGTGGCTCGCCAAGGCCGAACTGGAGGAGGCGGAAGCCAGCAGCAAAGAGGGAGGGGCGACGGCGACGGCGACGGCGGGCCAGGACGGCCAGGACGGCCAGGACGGCCATGCCCAGCAAGCCACACGGCCGCCCAGTGCCGCAGAGAGCAAGTGGCGCTCCCGCCTGTTCCGCGAGGTGCCCAAGGATGACGTCTACGGCGTCGGCGCCTTTGACGCCATCCGCGCGCGCAACCGCGCCAAGAGCGAGATCCGCGAGCGCCAGCGGCAAGAGGCCGAGGCCGCCCGGCGCGCGGAGCAGGAAAAGCTGTGGGCGGAGCAGGCCGCCAAGTCGCGCGACCTGGTCGGACCCGACGGCATTCCCAACAACACGACGGGTCTACCGGGCGTGGTGCGCGAGATGAGCCCCCGCATGAAGCACTACGCGCTGGCGGCCACGTCACCGCTCGAGGCGCCGCCGACCATGTCGCGCTGGCAGCGCCTGTGGCCGTCGTATGCGACCGTGGTTGCGCTGGTGATCGGCGGTGGCATCCTCACGAGCTACCTGGAAAACACCACCGGCACTGCTGGCAGCAGCGCGAACCGCTTGTTCCCGTCCGTGTCGGCCTCGGCCGCCACGGTCCTCACAATCATCGGTACGAACGTCGCCGTCTTTGTGATGTGGCGCATCCCGCCGCTCTGGCGCCTGCTCAACCGCTACATGATCGTGGTCCCGGCGACGCCGCGGCCGCTCAGCCTGCTGGGTGCCATGTTCTCGCACCAAAAGGCGAGCCACTTGCTGGCCAACGTCGTGTTCCTTTGGTTTATCGGGATGCGCCTGCACGACGAGATCGGACGGCCTGCGTTCCTACAGGTGTACTTCTCGTCGGGCCTGTTTGCCTTTTTAGCGAGCCTGACCAACATTGTGCTGCGCAACAACTTGCACTTGACGACGCTGGGTGCATCGGGCGCCATCTACGGCATCACCACGGCGTACTTTATGCTGCACAAGTTTGAAGGCTTTAAGATCCTGGGGCTGCCGCCAGACCCGTATACCGGCATCCAGGGCCTCGGGTTCATCGGCCTGATGCTGGGCCTGAACCTATTGACGCTGCGGGCCGAGAAGCAGGCCATTGACGTGGTCACACACTTCGCGGGTATGGCCGTGGGCGCTGCCTTTGGCGAGTACATGCGGGTGCAGAAGGAAGAGAAGGCCAAGGCGGCCGCCGAGGGCCGGCCGCCACGGAGCGTGTGGGTCGTGACGTTCTCCGATAGTGCGTCAACAAACACGGCAGCTGCTCCCTCTGCTGACCAACTACAACAAGTCAACAATACGAAATCATAGAGATATAACTAGTGGTTATGACGAGATGTACGAATATAAAAGGGCCGGCGGTAAAATATCAGCGACATTTTCAGGATACAAAAGACAGCGTCTCACACAGATAAACCATGAATACAGAACAGACGCCATTTATATATATGCATCACAAATCGTTCAGCAACTTCCGCGCTTCTGAAAACTTGAATAAATTTGAAGAGCCGTATTACGATAAACTAACAAGCTAGGAAATACGGAATGAAAATAAGCAGTGATAAAATGCTTGAAATAGCAAAATTCAGAATAAAGGAGAGAGTGTGAAGAAGATGGAAACTTGAAAACGGTGGGATCAAATGAAATTTGAAATAAGCAAAAGGCCCAAGTCGAAATCCAAGCATCCAACCCATGACCCGGACAAAGCAAAAACGGCGACAAAACAAAACAGCCAACGCAACACGACAGTCGAAGCGAGAGGAAGAGAGCAGAAAAACCAGAAAGCAGTGAGCTATAAAATCAGAAATGGTATCAACCCATATAGCATGCCAATGCGTGTGCAAGGGGTAAAAAAACAAAGGTGAGTCGGTGCCGATCAAAGGGCGATATTGTCGTGTTCGCGATGGGAGGGGGTCGTGTGTGACGGATATTGCAACTGCATGGGATTGTATTGGAACATTGCTTCTTGCGCGGCTCGTGCAATAATAATGGGTACAGAAATGATCATGTCCGACACATCTTTCGTTGTGCGAGGGGGGGGGGGATGCAGAAAGTGGTGTGTAGTGCGCGCATGTAAGTAAGCAAGGGGGTGTAAACTCGTAGAGGATTCCGTGTTGCAGCATCTGCATGTCTTGGAAGACAAGAGCCGAACCAGGGCAAAGATTTGTGTGGCTATCCGCTGATGCTGTGCACAAAGACACCTCCAGAAGCTGCACGGTCGAACAGAGTTGACAAGCGAGAAAGGACAAAAAGATCCACAGCCGTGTCTTCAGACACGTGTGTTGTCTGTAGGCGGATCAGTGACATTAAGAAAAACAGACCGGCCGTTCAACATGATACCCGAAACAAAGCCGTTTATCCTGTCCCTAATGTTGCCCCATAAATAAAGAAGAAACAGTAGCGAAAATATGGAATAGTTGAAAATAACTAGGAAATCAAAACACAGCGGGAATCACAGAAAAGAAGAAAAAGAAAAAGAAAAGACAAAGTAGAACAAAATAAATAAGAAGAATAAGAGGAATAATAAAAAAGCCATACGGCAGAAAGTACAGCAGGCATAGCGAAACGTGATGGCAACTGAAAGTAAGAACAATAAAGGAGACCTCCACAACCCAGGATAATAGAAAAGGATATAATAAACCCCCAATCCAGGAAACAAAATAGAGAAATCCTCCCAGAGACTCCTCTAATTCCTGCCCGGACCAGATGCCAAAGCACAAAGACTAGGCCTCCCGAAACAACCGAATAGAAAGCCAATCTGAAAGTGAAGCGAAAAAATGGAAACATAATAAAAACCAAACCACAAGGGTCCCACCAATAGCCAAAGAGAATAAGAAAATCAAAATGTGAAATAAGAGCAGAGAAAGTCGAAAGTGTCGGTCGCATCGACAGGAAATAGATATAACAAAAGGGGTAAAAAAGAAGAAGAAAAATGGATACTGCCGCTTGCTTGTAAAGAAACGGTCGAATTAAAAAAGGGGAATAATAAAACGAGGCCGGTCTTCAACAAATCCGTCATCTTCGCGAGGCCCAACACCCCACATCGGCCTCCTCCGCGAAAGTTTCGTGAACGTCGTCGTCATCCATATGATTGAATCACTGGTATCTGTCGTTGGGTGCCCGTGATGTGATTCGAAGAGCACCGGTTTCCACACTAGCGATAGTGACAGTTGTTCCGAGTCGTCGTATAAAGTCCGGTATTACTGCCGCTCCTCTCGATGGGCTCGTTGCATGCGCATTTATTGCTGTTGGTTCGCCCACCACTGCGAAGATGCTTGAGGCTGACCCTGCCAGCCTTGCGTAACAGCCGGTGATCCAGAGCCGGATGGGTGCATATACTGTCGCGGCGTCTGGTCGTAGGGGATGCCCTGGCCCTGCGAGGGGTAGCCAGGGCTCATGCCCGGCATGCCCGAGTAGGGGATGCTGCTCTGGGGGACCTGCCCGCTGCTGCTCGAATGGCGCATCTGAGAAGACGGTGGCGGCGGCGGCTGCTGTTGGTGCTGCTGGTGCGAAGACGGGCCAGACGACGGGTGGCCGTAGCTGTACTGAGGCGTCTGCGGAGTCTGGGGCCACATCTGCGTCGACTGAGGGTAGCTATAGCCCTGCGGCTGCGACAAACCGCCCGTAGATCCTGCATTCGTTAGTAGCGTGCTAGGGTGCGGAAGATGTCGATTCTGCGGTCCCAACATACTTTGTATTGACGATGGCAGTGAGCTCTGGGCGGTGACGGACTGCGAGTAAGGGGCTGCAGTCATCATCATCTGCGGGCTATGGTGGACCATGCCACCGCCGGCCGACGTCGCTCCGTGTACGGTTCCGGCTGCTGAGCGGCTGGAAGGGATCGAAGACTCCGAGGTCGAAACCTGCTGCGGAGTCAGGCTGGCCGGCGGCGGCGGCTGCTCATGTGGACGGCGCCAAATGCCCTGCAAATAGTCGTTCCGCATATCGCGCTGCTGGGTGACCGTCTTGTTGAACTCGGCCGCATGGTGTGCCTGGGCATTAATTTCACCAATTGGGGCTGGTTGCGAGCGGTCCTGGTATGCCGGTCCGGTAATTTCCTGGCGGGGACCGGTCTTCAGAATGCTCGAGTAGTCGCGGCTCCGCGTATCGTTGTACTCCGGCTGGACGAGCTGTGTGGGTGGCGCAGCGCCAAACTGGCCCGTGTTGCTATAGACAATCTCGGGATGTGGTTGGCCAATGATGGGTGCGTTCTGCGCAGCAGCTTCGGCGGCGGCTTCGCGAGCCTTGGTACCACCCGGGCGCTTCTCGCCGGCCATGTCGGCCTCGGTGAACCCCTGCTTGCGGGCCTTCGTCTCCCAGTAGTCGTCACGGACACGGCGGCCGCCGACAATGACGCGGCTGCCAAACTGACGGAACATGCTGCGGGCGGTGACAATGGCGATCTGGCGTGAGCGATACGAGAAAGGCAGAATTTCCTGGCCGACAAGGTCGTCCTTCTCCACCTGGTTCGCAATGATCTTGTAAAGTGATCTGTTCTTGTTGAACAGCAGATACGAATCGCGGTAGCCGAGGACGCGCGCGCATTCGGTTGCGAGCATGAACAGTTTGTCGCCACGCTGGGGAACCAGGAATGTGCGGCAACGGTATTCGCGGCCGCCCAGCAGCTGACCGTTCGGAAGGACCTTCTTCTCGCCGGATTCGTCGATCTCGCGCGGCAGGTACTCGTCGTTTCCGGGACCGAGCTGATCTGTGGTGTGGTCACGGACGGTGGGCAGGGCCTTGAGGGTTGGCTTTGCAGGAGTCTTCACAGGAGGCGGGGCTTGCGTTGGCTGGGTAGGGAGCTGGGCGGGCGCTCCGGCAGGCGTGCCAGTCGGGGGTTGGATTGGAGGCGGCACATAGGAGCGTTGCGCCTGAGTTGGCTGAGGCGGATGAGTCGGACTATGCGCCGGATGCGCTTGCGCATGAGGAGGAAGGGGTTGGCTCGACATGCTGGACAGTGGGGGGACGACTGGTGGCTGAATCGGCGTTTCGATGATGCTACCAGGCTTCGTGGGTTTCGTAGGCCGGCCTCTCTTTCTCGGCTTGTCACCTTTTGTTGCGGGGAAGAGGCAGTGTCAGCGAATTTTCCAATCAGGAGCCCCCGTCGCGATTACCAAAAAACGAAAGTAAACAGCACGGCTTTAAAGAGCTGAAAAAAATAATACGTACTATCTTCACCCGGAGGACCCTGTTGGCTAGCGTCGTGGTAGCCTTCAGGCGATCGGCTCCGTTTCAAGCCCCGAGAAGTGTTCGCAAGATCTGGTCACGGATGAGCATCAGTATTGTTGTTGAAGGAGAGCAGGTCGTAGATGTTCGTGCGCCGGTCGGTCATTTCGGAAAAGGCGGAGGGGTTTGGGAACAAAAACAGTGGTCCGGGAGGGTGAGGGTGAAGGTGACAGCAGCGAGGGGAAGTTGTGCTACAATGAGCCCAAGAGCTATGCTTGCCACGCGTGAACAGCAACCAGAGACTAGGAAACGAATCGGTGCGGGCGACGGGTTTGCATAAACACGAAGGAGGCGGCAAACAAAATAAGAGGCACAGAATAAAACAATAGAAGGGAAGGAGGGGAAGAATCAGGAAATCGTAATCGCAGTGCGATTCCGCCAGCCGTTTATAGTTCCAACATGTCAACCGAGCGATGGCCAATGCTGATCAAGCGGTCGCAAGGGATAGAAAGAGGGAAAAAAGGGAAGCGCGCACGCAAGGGGAGGCGGCCTAGGGGCTCCACGACGAAGCAAGGAAGCAAGGAAGCAAAGGAAGCCAGGAAGCCAGGAAGCCAGGAAGCCAGGAAGCCAGGAAGCCCAGAATGGTGACGAAATGAGGGGAAAGAGCCACCGGCGCCGTCTCCTTCTCTAGTGAATGAGGCCAAAACGACACAACAAAGAAAACGAAAGAGCGACCGACAACAGACCCGACAACAGACCCGGCAACAGACACGCGAGAGGCAAAAGGCCAGAGGCAAAACCCCAAGGCCGGGCAAGAACGACCACACCAAAGCGACCGAGATCCAGCGACAACCAGAACTAGTGGTCACCAAGGAGGACGACGGCGCGCGCGACAGAAAGAAAGTACTTTGAACGTTGCAAGCCTGTACTGTACTCCGTACAAAGAAATAGTAAATCGATCAACATACCAGGAGAAGCAAGCGCAGCAGGGTTGATAGTAGCACTGTCAACGCCGTTTGGTTGTGCGGAGTACATGGGTGCGGCGAATGTTCGACCACGTCAAACGGGTCTGCGCAACGACGTGTCGCGATGTAGTTGGGCTGGCCTTGGACGGTGTGGGATGCGATGCTGCGCGCGCAAACCAAGGCGAGACCCTCTGAGGAACGGCGGGAGTATGCGTCGCGCAGTAGGTCGATGCACGGCGGAAGGACAGGGGAGAAAAGGGGTGGGAGGCAAGGCAAACGGCGACGCAAGAGAGGAAGAGAGGGAAAAGAAAAAGAAAAGCAAAAGGAAAAGGAAAAAGAAAAAAAAGAAAAGAAAAAAAAGAAAGCGAGAGCACGGCTAGGAAGAAAGCAGTCAAAGAGGCCTTACGTGCATGTGGTTGGCGAGCGCGCGACGTCGAAGGAATTTGTTTGTCGTCGGTTTTGTGCACGTCAGAGTTGAAGAAGGAGGCGGCGACAGACGAGGCAACCGGGGAAGGATAAAGGATGGGTGGATGCCTTGCTCGACGATCGAGAAGGAGAAATAAGAAATACAAGGGGGTGGTGGTTGCAGTTATGGTGGTGGTGGGTGGTGGTGGGAAAGGCAAAAGGCAAAGGCGAGAGAACGGTCGAGCCCCTTTGCGACAAGAGCACGATCGGCCAGAATGGCGACGGGGTGACAGACGCAGGAGCGCGTGTGAAGGGTGCTGCGGAAAGGAGATAGCGCAAAGTGGTGCGTGCAGCAGGAAGAGGAGTCGCAGCGCACGCGGTGCAGTTGTTGGGACGTCGTAGTATTCTGCGGGTTTGGAGCCGTCTGGAGGTTGCGAAAGGGGGTCTTCTTGAGGAAGTATTGGCTAGAATGCCGCCTTTGGTTGGTGGCAAGTGGAAGAGCGAATGAAGCGAACAAGAACAAGAAAAATAAATAAAATAAGAGTACTTGTATGTCGTAAAAATAAAGCAAGCCGAAAGAACGGACTGGGCAGTTATCAACCGTTTTTCTGTTTTCGTTGGTCGGCCTTTTGTTGGAAAAGGACGGGTGTGGGGAACCTGATTGCTAGTATGTTGTAGAGGAGAGCGGAGGGGGTAAACTCGGAGGGATCCCAAGGAGGAGAAACGCGCGAGGAAGGCTGAAAGCGCCGCTAGTGACGAGGGACAGGCGAGAGGGGAGGGGTGGCAAAGCCGCAGGACAGGGAAGTGAGGGGAGAAAACGAGGAACAGCGGGATCGTTTGAAAGGACCTGCGACTGGAACGGGTCTGGTGCCTTTTCGTTCTTTTGGCGTGGTCTGGCGCCTTGGGCGTGTTAAGTGGTTGGCTCGTTGGTGTCCGGCGCCAACGTTTTGAAGTTTGAAGGGTCGGCGGCGGACGCTATTACGCTAGAAACAAACGGGAGACAACAGTGGTCGAGCGGGAATGTTGGGTGCAGGCGAGCGGGCGCTGCAGGTTGACGCAGGTTGACGCAGGTGACGCAGGTGACGCAGGCAAAGCGACGGCGTCCACGCGGCGAGCGGAAGGGACAATGCGACGGACGGGCAGAATGGCACGGCGTGGGAGATCGCACGGGTGGCAGCGGCGTGTAAAGTCGTATGTTGTCAGGACGAGTATGTCTTCGAAGTCTTCCAGCTCGCCGTTCTAGCTGGCAAGGTCGTGGCGATGTCTTGGAGATAGTCGAGCAACGTCGATCGGGGCACCACTCGAGACGGTGCGGTGAGGGGAGACCGGAGAAGGACTGGCGCGCCGCTATTCTTTTCTCAGTGCAGCGCGGGAGATTCCAGGCAGACAGACACAGGCGACGCAGCTGGGATGGTCGAAGATGGGCAGATAAGCACAGGTGGGTTCGGCTGCGACGGCGCGGACAGCGCTCGGAAGGCTAGGCAGAAAGGCAGAAAAGTGCGGTCACGGGAGGATGCCAGAAGAGAGCGGTGCAACGTTGAGATTGGCCCGCGGAACAATGAAGTGTAAAGTGTACGACGTAAAAGCAGCAATGCAAATGTGTTGTTGCTCCAGATATGCTTGTCGACAGTATCGCTGTCGGAGATTGTGTTAGATATGAGGGCGGCGCCGGGTAACGGGGTGTGTGTGTGCGCGCGCGTGGATGTGAGAGTGTGTGTGATGCGCAAGCGTGCAAGCGTGGTGCGTGTCGGACTGTGTCTATGTGTGTGTGAAGAAAGGACAGGAGGACGAGGCGATCAGTTTGGCGGCGATCGATTTCTATCCGCACGAGGCCACCCACCAGGAATCCAATAATAGACAACGGGAACAGTGGCAGGGTGGACTTGGAAAAGGGAAGACAGGAAGAATGCAAGATACTAGATAGAAGATAGAAGAGTGCTGCACTGATAACCCAAACAATCAGCCCGCAGGCTCGGTCGCGCAAGCAGCAGGCTGGAAGGCAGCGACGATGCGAACAAACGAGTGCCCCTCGCGTTGGCGTACGAGAGCGAATGGGAGGAGGGAGCAGAGTGGATGTCGGGGCCAAGAGCGTGGTTGTGGTTGCGGAAGAAGAGGGGCGGTTAGTGGACCGGGGGGGAGGCGTGAGACAAGAAAAGCCAGTCCGACACACCACCAGAGCAGCACCAAGAGACAGGACGAGACACAAGAAGACCCTAGGGCCCCAAGACATAAGATACGGCGAGGACTTAGGGTTCCGGCCGCGATCTGAGCTGCAAGAGAACAGGCTCACAGGATGCACGGTGTAGTTCGGGACGGCGTGGTAGGGCAGTGGGGAGAGGGCCTGAGGCCGAGGGAGGGGGATATGATGGATGCGATGTGCTGCAAGACGAGACGGACAGGCACGCAGAACAACGACGTACGAGGAATAGCTCAAGATATTCAGAGAGGCACATCGTACTCCGTAGAGCGCGGGAATTCGTGAGCGCGGCAGCCAGGCCAGGCTCGCTGGTTGGAGACAAAGTGGGTGTGGGCGTGCGGGTTTCGACAGGAGGGGCGGCCGCAGCTGGGAGGAGCAAGGAGCACAGAGCTGATGGGAGCGTGAAGCCGGGGGAGCAGCAGTGATGTGTGCTGGGGGGCGGGCGGAGAGGGAGGGGGCGTGTCTGTGATAGTGTGGTCCGGGCTGTCCTCTGGATGCGGGAGAGTTAATACGCTGTGGTATACACAGACAAATATATCTTACATAAAGACATAAGCAAAAATGTGGGCTCCAGAGGATGGATTCGGAGACGGGAAAGAGAGTGATGCTCACTTGCTAGGACGGGGACTATGTATCGCGTTGCGTGTGCACGTCGTAAATATACTCGTAAGTATACGAAGTACGACGTACTTGAACGGAGAACAATCACTCGACTTGTCAAGAGTTGAAGGCGGCAGGAGGATGGGAGCGATGGGGAATCCAAACAGCTCACGGCCTGCTCGGCAGCCTCACAATGGTTGAGAGGCAGAAAGGGGGGGTGTCAAAAATCATGCTCGAAATACGGGGAAGGCGGCGTGAACGGCGAGGTCAGATACAAAGCGACAGGGGGGCAGAAGAAAACGAGATTGCGGACCGGGGAGGGGGTCCAAGAGACGGAAAGAGGAATGAGGAAAGAGCGAGAATGTCCAGTCGAGAGTGTCTTGGGAGGAAAGCACAGAGACGCGACGGAGAGCGCACGACCCACGACTAACGACACAGATACGGTGCACAAAACGGTGGGTAAGAGGAGGGAGGGTGACAAGCTTGGTCGTGGCCCAGGGCGGATGCGTGGCAGTGGATCTGCGGGACATGGGGGACGTGCAAAGTATTTTTTTGCGAACGCGGCGTGGAGGGTACCTCTTCTAAGAATGGGAGGGCCGAGGCGCACTCCACACAAGAAAAGCGGCTGATGACAGAAACGGAAACCACGATGCAGCCATGCTCTGTGAGTTCTGTGAGCATCTCGAGACAAAGAAAGAGCAGCCGGTACGGTTTACTATCGCGCGAAAAGGGGTAAGGCCAAACTGCGAGTGCCAGGCATCTACGAGGAAGGCGCGACTGAGAGAGAACAAAAGAAAATTAAAGAGAAGGAGAAGGACAGGGACAAGAAAACGGGGCAGGCAAGTACAACACGTGCAAGATAGACGGGATCCGCAAAGAACAAAATAAAGAACACAGCGGAACAAAAAGACAAATCGACAAATCGCGTCCGAAAGCAGAATCAAATTGACACTCGGGGAGGGGTACAGAAACGAAACTGAGTATCGGGCAAGCCAAGCAAGCCAAGACAAAAGAGGGGACAGGACCGCAAGAGTGCAAAAGGAGAGCGCGCCGGACAGGGGGTGGGCGGAGAGAGCGGAACGAGGCAAGCACGGGAAGAGCTCGAGAGGGGAAGGGGGGAGGGAGCAAGGAGCAAGGATAACGAGGGAGCGAGGTACACAGACCAGTACCTGCCCAGCGGTACCCAATACCAGCGGCAGACGGGTACTGCATGCAGCAGGCGCAAGTATCCTCCCCTAGCTCTTCAGCCAGGCCGTTTGCTGCACGTCTGCACGTCTGCACTTTCGGCCTTTTGCAACGCAAAAAGAGAAGTCCAACGAGCCAGGTCGGCGGTGTTACTGCGTACAAGTACGAGCACCAAGCTGCGGGTGCGGTTCAGAATTATTGGGTGAATGGAGCGTTCTGGCGTTCTTGGGAAAGCAGGTTTATTGTTGGGATCAGCGCCAGGCCCAGGACGGTCTAGCGGCATGCTGCCTCGCTTGTGTTCTTTACGAGCAGGAGGACATTTGGACAAAGAGATACGAGGGCCAGGCGAGGCAAGCAAACAAGAAACTCAAATCAACATGGGCAATGGGAAAACGAAACGGCCCTTGCCTTGACATTGCGAAAGCAAAAGATGAGGCCAAGCAGAGCCCACAAGAACGCGGTGATAATGTAGTTGTGTTAATCGCTACGACGTAAGAACCTGGCGAACAAGTGGAAGAACTCTCGAACGGGCTGCCCTCGCCGTTGTCTCGAACGCACTTGCCAAACCAACCCACATTGAATAATATATTGCGAGTAAGATACCATTTCAAACCACGGCCAGACAGGGAAGGCGCTATCGACGATGGATGAGCAAAGAGAAAGAAAGGGCGGGGTTGGTTTAGATCGGTCCAATTGCTCTTTTTCCACAAGTCCACAAGTCCAAAGTCCACAAGTCCATCTTGCAAACGGGGGTAAATCACGACTAGAGCACGACAGAACTCGCAGCCACAGACGATTCCGACACGATGCAGACGCCGAGCGAGACTCAAAGTGTAAGATATGATTCTCTTTCGTAATTCGTAATTCGCAGGTCAGATGTGGTGGCCAGCGTATTGGTCGAGAAAGGCGATATTCTGTCTCATTGAGAAGTCCGTCTCGTTTTTCCAGGGGATTTGAGGCGCTAGTGGTGTCTGTTAGTGGGCAAAATAGCGCCGGGCAGCACGATATACAGATTGTGCTTTCTCTGTGTCTGCGTCGTATTCATACACGCAATGAAGGAACATGCGGCGACTGCATATGCAATGGCGACGAAAGACGGCCGACAAGGATGTGAGCTTCTTCCCGAGTGCAACTCTGCGCTCCTCCAGCGAGGGATGTTGCTTTTTGTCTGTTCCATTCTCCCATTTTGCGCCGTTCTTTGCTTAACGAGCAAGATACGACGCTTTTCAGTATGCTCTGTCTCATGCCTTCTGCAAAGGACGCTCGGCAATGAAACCAAAGCACAGATGGGCGTCCTGTCGAACCGTCCCCCACTACTGGGAGCCTTTCCTGGGATTGTTCTGATACCTGCAGGGTGAGCTGACATCAAATCAGCGCTGCGGCGACGGCGCAACTGCATTGGCCGACCCGGCCTGGGAGGCACACGACGAAAGTCACTTGTACTGTCAAAGTTTGTACGGCGTACTCCTTGGAGCTGAGTTTCACTGCGTTCTCGTAGAAATCATTTCACGAAACTATTTTACAGGTAAGTACCACGCTGCACATTCACCATCTTGTGTGCCAAGGCAGCCCGGGGCGATGGCAGACGGGCCTTCGTGCGTGTGCATGGCTGCACGTCCTGTGTTCCCACTCACCGTGTTGTTCAACAAAGGCATTCAAATTGCCCTTGCAAACTGGCACACCCGAAGACAAGCACACCCTCCATCCACCCTGGTGGGCACGTTAGGTGCAGCACCAACTCTGCCTTCCCGCTGCCGTGGGTGGGAGGCCAAAGGTCGTGAAGGCTGCGCATGGGCAGCGGTGGGCAGCACGACGGGACGGTGGGGAAAGTGGTGGAGCGGACTGCAGCGATGGGGGAGGGATGGGAGGGTTCATCAAGACCGTGGCGGGTGGTGGGTGGTGGCGGGTGCTGATGGTGGGCGGGCGGCAGTGGTGAGCAGGCCACTGGAATGGAGGTGGAAGGGGGTGGAGGAGGGGGAGGGCAGCGAAAGCTTGTCAACGGTGTGCGTGCGCGATGCGGGGGCAGGCATGGCCTGGCCTGCACGGCGGCGTGGATGCTGGGAGGCTGGCTGCGTGGGAATGATGACATTCTCCGCCCAAACAGAGATAAAGTGTTGCCCGTAGCGCCTGTTGCGAGTGGTGTGGAGGGGAGGGTCGATGGGAATGGGAGGGGTGGTGGGCGGCGGTGATCGCAGCTACCCATGAGCGGCAAGCGCCCGAACGACGCCGCCTTGCCAGACTGGCGGGCGGAGGACTGAAGGATGCTTTTGAGAGATGGTGTGCAGGTGTGCGTCCAGGTCCAGGCTGGAGTCCAGCAAAACACGACCACGCTGTAACGCATGGCACGAGCGAGCAGCATCGGCCTTGACTAGCCCTGCAACTCAAAAATGACATTGTTTCGAATCAACCATATGAGATGTGGGCGTTGTTTGAGAGCCCCTTATTCTCCCTGTCGCTTGAACCCTTGTGACCAAAAATAGAAGAAAATATTACTCGAAGATCGACCATGGAGGAGACGTTGTTGTTCTTTGTGTTCTTTTCTTTTTCTGTTTCTCCGAGGTCATGCGGGGAGGGTCAAAAAATGGCCATGTTCAAAACAAGAGACAAGAGGGGCGTCAGAAACAGGGACGCAAGGGATGACAACGTGCTGCATTTGTCAGACATGACTCCAGCCAGGTCTTGGCTTCTGTCACCACTGCTGTATATCACTGCAAGTATGATACGCTGTTAATATCGTACTTTTGGTTGAATAACTGAGTACTTTCGGCAAGACAGAACCCTGTGCGTTGGAAAAGGCCTTCAAGAGAAGGACACAGAGCATGGCGGGACAACATACCTGTTCGGAAAGATGCCGTATGCTGTGGCCGGCGAGTTACAGGAGGCTCCAGGGCGTTCCTTCTCGTGCAAGCATCTATTGTCAAGTCGGAAAAGAAGGCAGAGACGTATCCGAACAGAGGACCCCGTACGACTATCAGGAACGTTGTGTGCGCGTTGGTGGGGTTCACTCGGAGGCAGGAGTGTCGTACCCGCCCCTGACGGTGAGAGCGAATGCGCCGTAAGAGACAAAATTGTACGAAGTAAGGGCAAGGGTGTTTCGGGATGCGGAAAAAAAGAAAGCAGCAATAGGGGAGCAGGAGACGGACGTTCGTCCATGAATGTCCCTTCCATTCGCAGGCCGCGCCGATATCGTATGGCAAACCACAAAAGACGAGGGCAAATAAAAGAGACATGAAGGCACAGGGATAGGGCAAGGATACGACGTACATGATGCTAGGATGGAAGTGAAGAAGACGGAGAGTGGTGATCTTTCAGGCCAAGCTTTTCATGATAAGTAGGTGGCCGTATGAGGCAAGGCGAGTGGCAAGCGAATCCGTTGCAGTTGGCAAACGCTGCGTTAGCCGCAGAAACTTGTCGCGGGAAAAGAAACTTCAAATACAAGTCACAACGACAGAGTACGATATTGGCTTAACTTTGTGACTTGTGACTTGTCAAGATACACACGAGGCTCCAGGACGCAACTCGTGCGCAGTTGGTAAAATGGAAAGTGCCAAAAAAGGAAGGCACGACGAGGCCAATACTTTGCCGCATATCGCAGAGCCGCGTCCGACATGAGAAGAAAGAGAGGGAACCGAGGCCAGTGCTCTTTGCAAGACACGCCAACGAAAACAAACCCCGAAAAGAACGCCAAATCGACTTCCAGCGCTGTTCCTGCACATCAGAATTAGGAAAGCGCCCGCCTCTGTTGTGGAAGAAGTGGACCACAACCAGACGAAGCAAAGAGGAAAAATAGATAAAAAGACTTGGCTCGGCTGACTTGTGACAAGGGTAGGGCGGTCTTCTTTTTTGAGCAGGAGCGACTAGGGCTCCAGGGGAAGGGTCTCCACTCGTTATTGGTCCGAGCGCGACCTGTCAAAGGAAATGAGAGCACGCACCGAACAGAGAGGGGAAGGACATCTTAAAGTTTGAGGAAGGCGCGAGGCGCGACGATGGGACACAATTAACCTACGACGTACGACATAATATGAGATAAAACGGGGTACGGAGTACTTCGGACGAAGCACGAGTAGTGGAAGAGCTCCCAGCGCCCGGCGAAACTCTTCTATCTGGCCGAGGCTGGCGCCCGTGCTTGTCATCCAGCGGGCCCCGTACGAAGTAAGGCGGCCGGTGAGCATTCCTACGGAGTATTTGCACTTTGTAAGATACAAATATTCCCAAATCTTGCCCGTCGTCAGTACGAGAAGTGGAGACGGATCGTGGGACAAATTAAGGGCCGAGAATAGACGGGGTGAAGGGACCAGAGAAGGGGGAAAGAAGAAAAAGACTCAATAAACCCATACGCCTAACACGTTTCGGGCACGTTCGCGTTAATTGAGGAAGGAGCTGTGCAGGCCGAGAAAACGGTTTCGCCGCCCCTTCTTCTTCTGGTGAAGAAAAGGAACGGGGTCGATCACGAGGAAACCCAAAGGCAGGCACATCCGGCCAGCATCATAGATACTGTGCGTAATTGTGCAACGTATTGCAAGGTACCTTGAACGAGGCAAGTACATAAAACGACGCGCAGTCGCGACGGGCGAATTTGATACGGTATCTTCTTGTATCCGCAGAGGCACAAGCTTGCCTGGTTTGATCCAGTTTGCTCCATCGCGACTCCATAAGGCGGATAGCAGGGCCCACTGCCTGACAATGTGCGGAACAGATGAGGATGGGAGGGGCGATAAGAATAGCGATCCTCCATATTCGCGAAGAAACACCGTTCTGCAATGCGGCATAGTGGGAGGCGTACTCGAACAAGTCGAGGATATTTTGTTACTGGTTGCGCTTTCCTGACTTGCGTCGACCAGGCCAAATCCGGCAGGACCGACTGATCTGCTTCTCCTCGGGCGGCAGGTGCAGAGCAACGAGGCGAGCTGAAGCTGCCAGTTTGGGACAGCTCTGGTCGTCCTTCAAGGAGGGCCTCTTCCTGTCGAGTGGACAAGAGGACATCTACCTCCCAGCGATGTTTCTTTCCACCTCATCGAGTTCACTTCACGCTCTTTGCCTTTTTTTTTTTCAGTTTTCCCCTCTTCTTGGCCTCCTCTTCCTACTTCCCAAAAAGGAAAACGATAAAACCGAGCATTGCGCCGCTTAGCGCCCCGTCTGGAACAACTGGGCATTCTCGACGCCTAACGTTTGTTGGCTTTTCTCAACTGGATCACGGAGTACTCCGTATTACGTTGTAAATTCCTCCATTGCAGCCGGCCACCCCTCTTCAGCTCCGGCCTATCCCTGTTCTCTGACCAACCGGGCCAGGGGGCGTGGATATGCCGCTGATCAACCACACCCTTCCAATCCAAGCCTTGTCCTCCGGATGGAGCCCTGCCCGGACGCAGGTGCGTTAAAGAACACGCCCGTACGAATATGGCGTTCGGGTACGGAGTACGGAATACAGAGCAATACTTTACGGTCCAAATATTGCCAGCATCATGCAGAGCGACGAAAACGGACTACCTCTGCGAAGGCACTGTGTATATATGTACTTTTATCTCACAAAAACAGTAAGCAACAGGTGATTCCACACTCCGAGTAGAGGTACAAATACCATCTTGTACCAGCATCTGTGCGCAAGAAGGATAAGTACACCGTCCTCTCTCCGGGCATAAAGTTGCAACACCATGCTCGCGCTCTCAATGCCCTCCGAACAACGACTGCGACGTCACACGGGGCAGCGCCAGCGAGAGCATGCTCCGAATTACCAGAAGGACTCCCAGTCACAGCCCATATCTCCTTCGTTTCCCTTGTTCACAGGTCGCAAACTGACGCAAACGTCCCCGAAAAGCGCGCAGGGGATGGGCCATGAAATATCCTCCTCACGTCTCACGTCTAATTGTTTACGACGTCAGACTCCATTCGTGAGCGTGCACGTTTGGCCCTACTGTTTCAACGGCCACGAATTCGTCCGTTTGCCGCCCAGTGTGTCTTGGTCAGAGGCTGAAAGCCCAATGTACGCACGAACTCCCCGAATACAGTCAAACAAGACATTAGCATTCTCAAGAAAGATGCACGAAACAGCATTGTGCTCTTGTTCTTGCATGACACACACTATTGGCACCCCACGCGGAACCGTTAACTTGCACATGTCACCATCCGAATTCTCTGAAAATAGACCTGGCGTCGAGATCAACAATCGCAGAAGCCAACAAAATACGACCGCATGTTGGCAATTAGGGCTTGGCCAGGGCACGAGTATTGGTTCCAACAAGACAAAGAACACATGCCATAAAAAACATGTCGTTTCCTGTCACAGACAGAGCCCATATTACAGCGTATATTCCTCCACACTTTGTCGACATTTTCTCCGCAGTCTGTCGTGCCTCGCATCCAGAGCCAAAGGAAACAAAGAACCAGATGCGCGTTGCGTCGTGGTGCTCTGCCAAGCAGGGGTCCGTCCAGTTGATGAGGAAAGGACGCGCCGTGGAAGTGGCACAGGTGAACGGTACGTATGCCGTAAATTACTGAGCACTCCAATACACGCACGTTGTATGCCCTCCACGACTCCGTGCACCAAGGAAAGGGCGAGTAACAATGTATTAACCACGCAGACAATCTGTTGTAAGTCTTCGGTCCATGCGGAGTTCAGGTTTTGAGAACACAGTAAGGTACGACTACTCCGTATATCGTAATAGATGCAGCCCAGACTGTCCCATGTCCACACCTTCAGACGACGGGCAGATTTGAGGGGAAGGGGTGGGGAGAGTCCAGACGAGCTTCCCCCTGCCCTCCTGTTTCCTTTCCCATGGTTCCCTGCACGGTCCTCTTCTAAACTCTGTTTCCCTCTCTTCCCTTTCTATCCACCGTCGCATCTTTGTGACTGGAAGCACGACGTCGCAGCGAGCACAGGCCACACCCTTCAACCCACAGACCTCGCATGCCCACAAGATGCAAGCTACAGACATTTGCGACGACATGTCTTTACGGAGTACGAAGTACGCCGTACAAAGTACAGACGGAGTACGAAACTATCTGTCTTTGAATACCACCTCTCTTCTCCTTACGATGGCACATCGGTTCCCCTCTTTTTATCCAATAAACCCGGTCAATAAATCAAGCAATTAAATCAATAATAGACGGAGTAAGTCTAGGGCGTTCCCAGGAAAGAAGAAGGCAGTGTCAGTGCTCGCGTCTTTTCGGACTCGACAAACGCCACCTTCAAGAGCATTACGGAGTATGCGGGGCGAGGGGTATGTTGCAAGGCAAGCCGGACCGGGTTAAGGCAGGGCAGGGCAGCCTGCTTCGCTTGCACACATTGCCTCCAGTCCAGCCTTGCGTGGGAGGGGGGGCAGCCGTGCATTGTATGAATCCCAGACACAAAAGAAGGTAGATTGGCAACAGGCACGCACAACATAAAAGTGCGGATCATATGTGCGTCCAGATGCCCAGTGTCTTGTTGAGATTTGTTGAACGGGTATGAGGGGTGGCGGCACAGCGGCTGCAGCACATGCAACGCGGGGGCTAGAATGGTACGACGGTTCGGTGAACATGAGCAACAACGGCTGGGCCATCTTTCGACGACGAATATATCTTACGCTCACGGGGCACGAGCCTCGAGCCTTGACGGAGATGAATGTTTTCACATAAAGTACCAAATATTGCAGGACAGGTTCGTTCGGGGCGACACAAGAGTTCACAGTCTTGTATGTGCACAGAAAGGGTCAGAGGGGCACAAACCGGTCTTCCATGCGCAAACGCGACCCAACAGCAGTTCAGCATCGATGGTTGTACATGCTCGTGCTCAGGGGTAATGCGGCGAGTTTGTCGAAAGCACTCTTGTAACGCCGCATTGCTTTCCTTCTTGCGTCTCTCTTGCCTAGGGCGGGGACATGAGATCTGACGTGTGAGCGTGTTTGGATACAGATATCTGCATTTCATCGCGGCGAGCTCGTCTTCGTCTGTGCGTTTGTATCTGGATTCTTCTCGTTTTGCCTCTTCTGCACTGCCGAAATGGCCTGCGACAAAGGAGAGTGAGTAAGATGCAGCGTCAGAATACGGGGTTCAGGGTACAGCATTTACAGGCCCGCTCAAGGCGATATCTTGGTTCGTGCGGAATAGGGGGGTTAAAGTGCATGCGCCGCAGGACCTCTTTCCAGCAGAGTCGCCCCTTCATGCGTTGATGACTCTGAACGGTTCACCAGGCTCGTGGCCAATCATGTCCCTCTCGGTAGCCGGTAGACGACGAAAAGCAGAATGAGCTCTTGCACAGCCACTCTGTCGCCGCTGCGTCGCAGATCCCGCTTCCGCCTCTTCTGCTTTTTGATGGGTGCATGTACGACATACGACGTAAGATGGAGTCCTTTTTCTCGGGCGAGACAGTGGAGGGAAGAGGAGGCATCCAATCAGTAGTCGATGTTCGAAAATAGGCACATGCGTGTCTGAGAGCTGAGAAGAACCTGCAAGTATCTGTGCACGCATGTATGTGTGAGTATTTG
The DNA here is from genome assembly GCA_021397985.1 of Sporothrix dimorphospora. Classification (NCBI taxonomy): domain Eukaryota; kingdom Fungi; phylum Ascomycota; class Sordariomycetes; order Ophiostomatales; family Ophiostomataceae; genus Sporothrix; species Sporothrix dimorphospora. Next base: position 27,244 of record WOUA01000098.1, read on the forward strand.
TGAAGGGGAGAGTATGTCAAAGTGTGTGTATGTGTTTATGTGTATGCATGTGTCCTCTACATGTCTGTACCGTTCGAGCGTGTCTGCAATATCTCCGGCGAAACAGGAGGGGTGGTCGTTTTGCTTGTGGGCTTTTTGCCTTGAGTGCACACCCACTCTGCAGCTCTACTCGCTTCCGTCGCTGTCCAGAGCCTCGTCTTCGTCTGGCGCGTCTTCCCGGTCCACGTCGTCATCGCCGTCGCCCTCTTCCTCTTCTTCCTCCTCTTCTTCCTCCTCCTCTTCGTCTTCTTCCTCTTCTTCCTCCTCCTCCTCTTCCTCTTCCTCTCCCTCTCCGCCCTCCTCTTCTTCGCCCTCTCCCATCTCGACATCCTCTTCGTCTACCTCCGTCTCGTCTTCCGCGCCGCCACCGTTGGCCTTGCCGCTTTTGTGTGCCCGCTTCGCCTTTTTGGCCTGTGGCGGTGCATCGCGGCTCTTCACCTTGGCCTTGCCGGCAACCTCTTTCCCGTCGCCTGCCTCGGATGCAGCGGCCAACGACACGTCGCCGTCGGCACCCATAGCACTGACATCAGCGTCGTCGGCATCATCGCCGCCACCCTGCTTGTCGTCAGGGCCCTTCTTTGTAGCCGCTACGCGCTTCCGGTAGTCGGACCGCTTGGACGTTTGGATATGAGTAAACTCTAGTAGGGTGTCAGTATATGTATGTGTATGTGGTCGTACATTCATCTGCACCGCTTTCTTTCCGGGGGGGGGGGGGGGGCTTACTCGCAAACTCTGCCTCGAGCTGTTCCCGCATGAAGCCGAACTCAATGTCGTCCAGCGCGGCAAACACGTCTGCTGGCATGATGGTCTTCTTGCCGGCGTTGGTCGTCAGGATATTGGCACTGCGTTTTGTTAGACGCGCATTCAGAACGTTATATGATACAAAGGTATAAACAGAAAGAATGTAGTAACGTACGCATTGGCAAGGTGGCTGATGAACACCGTCGCGCTCTTGCTCATGCCCGTAATGGCGCTGCCCTGGACCTGCGTGTTGGGCGGCAGCACGCCCTTGGCCAGCCGTGTGATGATAGAACGCGGCATGTTTAAGTCCTGTACTCGTGTCAGCCCCTCTGTCATATGTCCGTGGTCTTGCACCCATCCTAGGAGACACCAACCTCGATTGTCACCGCATCGCTGTTCCGCGGCTTTGGGTGCTCCTTCTCCTTCTCCTTCTCAGTCCCCACGTTCCCGGAGGTCATCGGCCGTGCGTCGCCTGCCGCGGTCTGGTCTGTGGGGTCTGAGGTGTCGGCCTGGTCGGCCGAGCTAGGTGCATCTTGTGCGGCCGCTGTCGGCCGGTTCTCATCTACTACCACGGCCGCGCTTGCGCCGGCATCGCTCTTCCGCGAGGCCGCGGCGTCGCTTTTTCGGGGAGGCATTGCGGCGCGAAAGGAAGAGTTCTGGCAGGGGTGGCCGTTGTTGGCCTGTCACGTCGTCCCGGTGTCACGCCCTCCCTGTCGGGCTGCTTGTCGTTCTATCGTGGTGGCGCCCGCTGCTGTTCGTCGGGTTCGTTGGGATCGTCGAGCTCGTATGGCTCCCGCAAGATCGTCTAGGTGTAGCCAATTCCACCCAGTTCCTCTCGTCTGTATATCAGCAGTCAATTCGGTGGGGAATAGGTGGCCCTCGTCAATTGTTGGGCTCTGAAGGGTGCAAAGGGCTTGTCGCATGCGTTGACCACGACGCCTTCTCTGGTGAGAAATTGCCAGCCAAAGCTGCAGGGAGGTTCGAGAAAAAAGTGGGGCTTATGAGAAGTCGCGTCCTGGTCGCGTAAAGCGGTTTTGCTGGCGACAGGTGATCGCTGGGGATTTTGCAAGGCTCTGCTATTGGGGCATACATTGCAAGCTTTCGGGCGCTGTTTCCATGTGCTTTTACAACTTGTTCTTCAGGCGCATTTCTATATTTTCTTCGTCTTCTTTACTTTCGTCTGTTCTGTGTCTCTTCTACTCTTTTTCTGTTTATATATTATTTTTTTGCATTATCGGTTCTTTCTTTTTTTGTTTTTGAATGTGTTTTATGTCGAACAAGTTCGAACTATTTCCCGTCAACTGTTGATTATTTGATTTTACCAAAAAAAACCCAAAAACAAGACAAATTTTTTATATGAACCTGTTAAATTTATTTTCGACTCTTGGTATTGTCATGACAGAACGCGCCCAATCTTCGCACAGCTGCACTTTACAACATCCCGCATACAGCTCGATCGGTAGCCAATATCGAAAGCAAGACCACGTACTCATTGCTCCCCATGCCACGATATCGTATCCTCCCAAGTGTCTCAGTTGCCGGACCAAACCCTCCTACCACAGGCCCTGCGTCGCCCGGATGCCATCGACGAGAAAGACAGTCAGGACATGGCCATGCTCATCGCTTAGTACCAAAGTAAAGAGACTGCAGGTGAGGATCATGGGGTGCGAAAATACGACAGAACAAGCTTAAAAGAACACGGACAAAATAGCCAACAAAAGGAACCGAAAGATGTACGAAGAGGTCGCTATATTCACGCCATATGTGCGAATAGCCCCACAGTGAGAATACCTGCTGCCATTAAACGACGACGATGAACGAGAAACGGACCTCCGGATCGTAAAATACGAAGGAACGAAGAGCTCCAAACGGTCGGCAGCGGCGGCGCCAACAGCGACAAAACAGGGAAACGACATGGGACATACCGGATTTTATGTCGACAGGAGGGGCAAAGCGGCTGAGCCGGCCACGCAAGTGCCCACGAGTGAGACATGGCGAAAGGCGAGAACCTCAGAGCCTCTTAAATGGCCGTGTGAAGGAAAACAAGTGGACATTATCGACGGCTGATCTTCACAAGAGTCCGACCCGTATCAAAGGAATGATACATTTTTGCCTACGGTTGAAAGGGCGTACGACTCAGATATAACTAAACGTGATACAGCTTTCTTCATGCAAAAATAACTGCATCAAGAGCCGCTCACGTCAGAACCACATATTGCACAGCAAAAAAAAAAAAAAACCCCCCCAATACAGTGCACATAAATAACCAAAAGAACGGTCACAGGATTTGTGAGGAGGAGGGGAAAGAGGCATGAAGTCGAGGGCTGGACGCTAAATAGAGTGCATTAGTGGCAGGCCGGGGTCAAGGCAGCCCGCAAATCAGAAGGCATTACACACGGCCCCGGCATATGGACGGCGGCTCGAAGCACGAGGGGGCGAAGGGAAGAGGCAAGGGAAAGCAAGGGGTGATCAAGTTCGGCCAGTCTCGATCGTGAAGAAAGTAAGAGTCAAATGCACGTAGGTTGTTGAAGAGCGTCTTGACCGTTCTGGGCAAAAAACTCCAGCGGGCACAGAAGAAAAGAAGAATAAAAACCAACTTCAACAAGAAGAAGAGGGTGTGAATAATGCAGTGTTGCAGACGAGGACCAGGAAGTGACCGGGATCTGGCAGAAAGGACGAAAGCGCGGTGACGCACGCCGATGTGCTGGCTGTTGGACGACGACAAGCCCGGGCAAATATTCTGGACATATTTTATGTTGTTCACTTTTGATTTATTTTGTCACCTTTTGTTGATAACCTCAGCTTCTATTGTGTCCGCTTTAGTAACATTCGGAAAGAATAAAAACGAAAACCGCTCAATGGCCAATCCTCACTGAGGTTTCGCAGCCTCTCATTGCTCGACGGCCAATGATGTCGAATCGGCACCGACCTATCACACCGGGTTACCTCTCACCCTCTTCCTCCCACTCTTCGCGAATTGCAGCACTTTTTCTATTTTATTTTCTCCTCCTTTCCCCCCTCCCTCCTCCCCGTGACTTACCAAACCCTCTGCAGGTGACCCCACCGTGCCTGCAACCATACTTTTTACTCTCCAGCCGCTCTGCATACATGTGCCAGTAAAGCGACAAGATGGCTGGCGATCTCCCTCTGCCTGCTTCTGCTGGTGAACGAGTTCGTGCCCACACATACCCGCGAACATGCACACACACGGGAGAAAAAGAAGCAAAATGCAAAAGACGGGGCATGAGGGAGGGGAGGAGACAACGGCCACTGCCGCCCGCCCACCTCGCTGCCTGCATCTACTAGGGGGTGTACGGAGTATGCGCCTGGAAGTAATTGTGTGTGTGTGTGTGTGTGTGTGTTAGCGCATCCCCCTGCCTCAAGTCAAGGATTGCTATCAAAATTCAAACTCCCACCTCGCCCAGCACTCACACAACGGTCTCGGTCTCCCGATGTTACCCGCACCTTTGACTCAGCTCGCCGCGTTGTCCGGTCTGCTGGCCTGGCCACGCCTGTCCCTCGATATGCCCGTCATCGGGATATTCGCCGACGCTTGTGTCAAGCCTCGCAGGCTAGTCTTCGGTTGACTCGCCCATGTTTGATTATTCAACGGCGAAAATGCGACGTGGGGTTGCAGTGCTGGCTGACCAAGGCCGCAGAAATACGAGTGCGGCGGAATTACAGGGACCAGAAACAACAGAGGCAGCCACTTGACGCCGTCTTTGATTTTCATTCGTGCCTGTCCCTCTCCCTGGGTTTAATTTTTGATTTTACACCAACGCGAGGCATCCATTCAGACGCGAGAACGCCATCGCGGACACAGAAGTAGAGGGGGCATTTGTAGTCACACAGCTGAAGCCCCCCCCTCACCGAAATATTGGCACAGCCTTCGTCAGAAGTTTCGTGCCTTGGCCTCGATGGAGGGTGCTTGCGAGACTTCCTACGTCGACGTGTAGGCAACCGTAGTAAACCGGGACGCGAGGTACAAGTACGCAACAGGAGACACAAGGGGAGACCCGACGGCTCCCTGAGGTGTTTTTGCAGCACATCGCACTGATGCGAAGTCAAAACTGGATTTTCTTGTGTAATGATGCTTTCGACGGTGTGCGGAGGACCGTCACTTCAAAAAGTAGGTAAAAACCCGCCAAGTGTTCCGCTGTGCACCGCGTTTTCAACGATGTATTCGTGACACTCTTCTTTCGGACTTGTTATCTTCTTCGACCGGGCCCTAATGGCAACCATATTCAGTGCATATTCAGAGCCTTTGGACTTTACAAGACGTATAAAACTATATCGTCTCTACCCAACATATACCCTATTTATCTAATTTTGTCGCCCTGTGCGGCTTGCTTCGACCCTCTCCCCTTTCGTTGGACATCCATGGTGCGAAGGCAAATCCAGGCGTTCCCCTCTGTCTTTTGCACCTGCGAAATGACTCTAATTGCCCCTGTGCCCCCTGCTGGCGAATCTAGACGTGGACCCGAGAAGTATTTTAGGAGGGGAAAATGAGGTGAATGACGAAACACTCCCTCCATCAGAGGCTCGATATTAATAGACCCAAACAAAAGGCATAATTGTGAACAATATAGCCATATAACGCACGCGCGTGCCCGAATTAAAATATTGAAATCAACGCGAGGATAAAGCGGGGTGTATATACGTGTATAGTGCTCCTAATAAGCCCTTCTCGACTGGAAGAATGATGCCCACAGAAGCAGCGCGTCGTTTACACCGGTTGAATTCCCGCGCACAGTCGAATCCCCTATTCTTTCTTCACGCCCTCCCACCTCGCTTCGTTTACTTTTGCTCTCCACGCACGCCCGGTGAATCATATGATCGCTTGTTGGAAGAATATTTCAATTTGAGGCCCTTGCGCCTTGTCGTGGGGGATCCGACCTCATATCTCGAGCAATGCTTGTGATCGGCCGCGCCTAATGAAGGGAAGGGCCTTTTGTGATTGCATCAAAATACGCCCCTTTAACATGCCCTTCGTTTCTCGTGCACCTACCCAAAAATACGATTATTTCAACCAGGGCCGAGCCTAATGGCAAAGATAATATACCTGAAGACACGTCAGAATGTTGTGGCCGGGACATCCAGGACCCCATACCCATCGGTAAGAATGGCAGTAGTAAGAAAATTATGTGCCCTTTCTCCCTCCTTCTACATCCTTCAGTGATCCTGCCGGCTTCATTCTCCTATTCCTGATGCCCATACTCTCCCGTCCGTTTTTTCCACAATATTCAAAGAGATACCCCCTTCCCCCCCGGGTCCCCCCATCCCACATCACTCACGTGATTGTTCGCAGCTTAACCAGCGTCTTCCCTCTTCTGTTTCCTCAACTCCATGTCTCAGACGGCCAACTCGCAGGGCCCAGAGGTGTTTCGGGAAGGCCGCATAGTAGGCCGCTAGAACAGACAGTAATAGAAGTTGGCCAGGCCACCCGGCCATGCCAGCCGTTGTCCCTTCTAAATATCCTGCCGTTGTACCTAGGAGCTGGTAGCCACACATAGAGAAAATTCACAAGGAAACACCGATAAATCAAACTGCTTGTCACTGACCAGGAATTTGGAGTGCTTTGCATGTCGTCAGTTGAGAGCGGAGTCGAGCGTCCGCAGCCTTCTCTGTTTGACACCCACTTAGCCCCGCTATAGCGCAAGGCTTTGGGGGGCAAGCTGTGCCTGTATTGCCACAACACACCACCCAAGCTACAGCGCGATAACGATAAGCCAGGCACAGCAAGACCGCTGATTCGTCAGCGGGCCGCATCGAATGGATTTTTTTTCTGCCCAGCAAAGTCCGCCACCGCTCGAAGCCTCAAACACGAAAGGAGCTGTGGAAAACGCGAACCGCAAACAAGGCCAGACGAACGCTGCACAGGGCACAGAAAACGCGACAATGGCGACATTAAAACGACTCGCGCCCGCCGATGACGGCATTGGCCCCAACCTGTCCAGCAAGACGTTTGTGCGCACCACCAAGAGCGGCAAGGTCCAGAAGATCGTCCGCGAAGTCTACCTGCGCCAGGACATTCCCTGCTCGTCGCAGCTCTGCGTCGCCTGCCAGGAGAACGCACCGCGTAATGCGTCAGGTCATGGTAAGTCATTGGGAAGCTATGCTCACCCTAACGGCCACGCACAATTGCTGACATTCCCCCCTCTCCAGTCTCTCCCTTCGTCCTTAGCGACCGCCCCGCCGGCACGACCACCTATCCCCAGGGCCACTACCTCGTGCCCGACACCAATGCCTTCTTGACGGCCATGGACCTTTTCGAGCAGACCTCGGCTTTTTACGACGTCATCGTGCTGCAGGTCGTGCTCGAGGAGGTGCGCAACCGCTCGCTGCCGCTCTACAACCGCCTCATCGGCCTGACCCGCAGCGACGAGAAACGCTTCTACGTCTTCTTCAACGAGTTCCGCCTCGAGACCTACGTCACGCGCGAGGCTGGCGAGACCATCAACGACCGCAACGACCGTGCCTTGCGCCGCGCCGTCAAGTGGTACACCGAGCACGTGGCCGCCGCGGCTACCCACGTCGCCAAGCCGGCCCCGGCCGTCGTCATGCTCAGCAACGACCGCGACAACTTGCGCAAGGCCCGCAGCGACAACCTGGCCGCGAGCTCGCTGGCCGACTACGTTCGCGGGCTGGAAAATGCCGACGTGCTGCTCGACATGATCCCGGAGACACAGGACCCGTCCGTCACGGCGTCGCGCGAAGAGAAAACGGCCGGCACCAACGGCAACCACCTCTACCCCGAGTACATGACCATGTCGAAGATGATGACTGGCGTGAAGAACGGCCTGCTGCATCAGGGAAACTTCAACGTCTCCCCATACAACTACCTGGAGGGCTCCGTGCGCGTGCCTGCGTTCCCCAAGGCTCTGCTAGTGCTCGGCCGCGAGAACATCAACCGCGCCGTCGACGGCGATACTGTCGTTGTCGAGGTGCTCCCCCGCGACCAGTGGAAACGACCATCGACTAAGATGATCGAGGAGGAGACCGTGACGAAGAACGAGAGCGCTGATGGCGGCGACGGCGACGATGGTGCGCCCGGCGGCAGCAGCCGCGGCGGCGACCTGGTCTCGGCCAAGGAGCGCAAAGCGCTGCAAGAAGAGGTGAAGCGGACACAGGCCCTGGCTGGCCAAAGCGCAAGCGGCAAGGGTGGAAAGGGCGAGCCGTCGACCTACGTGGAGCCGACAGCGCGGGTGGTCGGCATCATCCGCCGAAACTGGCGCCAGTACGTCGGCCACATTGACCAGACATCTGTGAGCAAGGCAACGGGCCAGGGCCGGAAGCAGGAGTCGGTGTTTGTCATCCCCATGGACAAGAAGATCCCCAAGATCCGGCTGCGGACGCGGCAGGCGAGCGAGCTGCTGGGCAAGCGCATCCTGGTCGCCATGGATGCTTGGGACCGAGACTCGCGCCACCCTGTCGGCCACTTCATTCGGTCGCTCGGCGAGCTGGAGACCAAGGCAGCCGAGACCGAGGCGCTGCTGCTCGAGTACGATGTGCAGTACCGGCCGTTTCCCAAGACCGTGCTTGACTGCCTGCCTGCCGAAGGCCACGACTGGCGTGTCCCTACAAGCAAGGAAGACCCCGGCTGGGTGGACCGCGAGGACTTGCGCGAGCTCCTGATTTGCAGTATTGACCCCATTGGCTGCCAGGATATCGATGATGCCCTGCACGCGCGCCCCCTGCCCAACGGTAACTTTGAAGTCGGCGTTCACATTGCGGACGTGTCGCACTTTGTGCGGCCCAACAACGCTATGGACCTTGAGGCGAGCGTCCGCGGCACTACCGTGTACCTGGTTGACAAGCGCATTGACATGTTGCCCATGTTGCTGGGAACCGATCTGTGCTCGCTCAAGCCGTACGTTGAACGGTTCGCCTTTTCGGTACTGTGGGAGATCACGCCCGATGCCGATGTTGTCGACGTGCGCTTCACTAAGTCGGTGATCCGGTCGCGTGAGGCATTCAGCTACGAGCAAGCGCAACTGCGCATCGACGACGTCTCCGAGCAGGACGACCTGACGCGCGGCATGCGTACGCTCCTGAGTCTTTCCAAGAAGCTTAAGCAGAAGCGCCTGGACGCTGGTGCGCTGAGCCTCTCCTCGCCCGAGGTCAAGGTGCAGATGGAGTCGGAAACATCCGACCCGATCGACGTCCAGACTAAGGCGCTGTTGGACACCAACTCGCTCGTCGAGGAGTTCATGCTGTTGGCGAACATTGCCGTGGCCACCAAGATCTACGACGCCTTTCCCCAGACGGCCCTGCTGCGGCGCCACGCTGCGCCGCCCAAGACCAACTTTGACGAACTGTCTCGTCAACTGCGCGCAGCTGGCCCTGTGAGCGGCGAAGGCGGCTTCTCTCTGAATGTTGAGTCGTCCAAGGCGCTTGCCGAAAGCTTGGATGCCTGTGTGGATCCCAACGAACCCTTTTTCAACACGCTTATTCGTATTCTTGCCACCCGGTGCATGACGGCTGCCGAGTACTTTACGGCAGGTTCCTTGGCTTACCCCGAGTTCCGGCATTACGGTCTGGCTTCGCCCATCTACACGCATTTTACGTCGCCCATCCGGCGGTACGCCGATCTTGTTGCCCACCGGCAGCTGGCAGCCGCCATCGGCTATTCGTCTAGTGCGACGGCCACCCGTGGCCGCCTTACGGCCGTCTGCCGCAACATCAACATGCGTCACCGCAACGCACAGCTTGCTGGTCGTGCCAGTATTGCGTACTACGTTGGTCAGGCTGTCCGTGGCAAGGAGACGACGGCCGAGGGTTTCGTGATGCGCGTGTTCAGCAACGGCTTCGTGGTGCTTGTTCCGCGGTTCGGTATCGAGAGCCCGATCCGGCTGCGGGACTTGGCCACGCCGGAGCCAGCTGCTACGTTCGATGCCGATAAGTACGTGCTCGAGACGAGCAGGGCTGTGGCCTCGGGTAAAGGTGATGAGGCCACTTTGGAGCCGGTGACGATTCGCCTGTTCCAAAAGGTCAATGTACGTATTACGGACCACAAGGACGAAACAACGGGCAAGCGGAGTGCACGTATGGAGCTGGTCTAGGCAGAGATGGGAAACACATGATCGTCCAGGTGTTTGGTTTACTGTGCATATTGGTAGCATATCTTCTCACGGTTGTGTATCATATACCCGGAGTATAAAATTTGCATTTAAAAGATTTAAAATAGAAGGGAAAAAGACAAACAGAAAGAAATGTACAGTGAGTGTGTAAATAAAATTGTATAGCCAAAAATATGGACCAAAAACACGAAAAAGGGCCACGAACCATCGTACACAAAATGGCAGCCATTAAAACGCCGCATCGTTACGGCTGCCGGGAAAATTACACATTACCTTCTGGTCCTGAGGGGCTGGCTACACACCTGTTAACCCGTTTTGATTTTACGATGACGCTGTTGTGGTGGAGTGATGTCCCGTGTTCGGCCGGCTCGACCGGAAGTGGTGTGGCACCCTCGGGATGGGAGGCGGCCCTGCGTAGTCCAGCGCCGGAATGGTTAGACCGTATGGCTTCGTCTTGCCCTGTGGGTCATGCTGGTCAATCTCAACACGGAAACAGACGTCAAGACTGCCGTCGTTGCCTTTGCCGTGCAGATCGCTCGCAGCCTTGTGTTCGGTGCCGGCGCCCTCTTCGCCTGCGTGTAGGGCATGGTGGCCACTGCGGCCATTTGCCGCCGACTTTGACTCGCCATTGGTGCCTCCTGCAGCACTCACACCGGCGCTCGAACCGGGGGGGAGCCCATTGGTACCATTTTCTCTGCGCCTCGAGGCCGACCGGCGACCGAAACGAGAGGAGCCCCGTGACGCCGGCGGCGCTGCGGTCGGTGTTGCTGGCGGCAATGGTTGCCCGGAAGCATCCGGTGCCGATGCTCGGGGCCGGCTTCGCTCTTTGGACTCGGCGTTGTTGGGCGAATTTTCCGTGATGATGGCGAAGTTTCGACTTGGCATTGTTACTTGGTTGTGGCTGGCCGTCTTGGTCGTCGTGCCGGGATCCTTGTTGAACAGCTTAAACAGCGTCTCGTCGGTCGAGCTGTTCAAATGGTGGATCTTGTTGCGGCGGGCGAGTAAATTCGCAATCGCCGCCGGGGGTGGTTTGTTGGTGATAGCCGACGAGACCACGTTGATCATAAGCCGGTAGTCGTTTTCGGATGCAATGTTGAGATCGGGGTTGGCGTAGAAGCGGCCCAGAGCCGCAAGGTGAACATCACCTCCCAAGATCGTGATGCGTACGGAATGCTCAGCACTCAGAACTTGAAGACGCTCAATAAACCAGTTACGCTCCTTCTTATGGGTGCGTGCCGTGTAGTGGTCGTCGAGATCATCGAGAAGATCGACGCTGCCGTCAAAGTAGTTGAAGAATCCGCCACCAAGGCCAAATCGCCGGTTCATAAACTTGACCGGGCCAAGGAGGGGACTTGAGAAGACGTTCTCCAGCCATGTCAAACGCTGTACGGGTGTTAGTTGCGAGATGTTGCGATTGTGGAACTAGTTATATGATAATGGAAGACCCGAAACCTACAGGATACGCAATGGGGACGCCGAGGAGCAGAATGAGGTGTTTAATTGGCTCATCTGCCGCGGCAGCAGCCCGAAACTCCGCCGTCAGGCGGGAGAAGATCTGCTCGTAGGTCTCAGGGTAGTTGACTTGGTGGCGTGTTCGCTGTTCATTGTGCTTTGGTTAGACTATGTACGCCTCGCGCAGTCCCAAAAGCTGAGACGAGGGAGCTGGGGAGCCAGGGACTGGTATTTACCTCCGTTCGTGCGTCGAGCCCCACAAAGGCCATACGGGCGCCCAGCCTGCAGAACATGTTATGCGAATACTCGGCGACATATGGCTATGCGTGACACCGTTAGCTTTCTACCTGACATTTTGCAGTCGCAGAGTTCCCACTCACTCCTGGCTTCGACCCAATGATATAATTGGGCTCAATGATGGCAGGCGCTACATATGTGTCGATGAGCTGAGCAGGGTCGGGCTGGTGCGCCTCGGCAGCCTGGGGAGCATCTACGAGAGGTACCGTGTTAGTTTGAATTGGTTTAGGTGTTGTCCTCGTTCCCGACTTGACACAGCATAGCTTACCGGAGGTGTATGTCGAAATAGGTGGTGGCAGGTGGTGCTGGAACAGCATGTAGTATTTGTGCGCGGTACCTCCAATACCACGGAACACCTAATGCAACCTATTTAGCACAGACTCAAATTGCAACGGTGATATTAGAAAGGGTAGCCAACTTACGTCGCACTTCATAAACTCGTTGACATATGAGCCAAAACCGTCGATGATCTATCACGCGTGGTGCATGTCAGTTAGCTTTGCCTCTCGTAGGAATTGCTTAGGTGTATAGCAACGCACATCGTGATCGTCCCAGATATTCAGCTGCGGGATTTGGCCGTTCGTCGCTGCAAAAGGCTCCGTCGAGTACCACTGGATGTAGTTGTTCAGGTAGAAGTCGTCGCATGCCGCGCGGAGCTTCTCGGTGAACGGGAAATCGCGCCGCTTTTTGGGATTGCCGATAGCAGTCCACTCACGCAGCGGCCCGGAGACGCGAATGCTGTCGTTGTAGATCTGGTCGCCGCCGCCAATCATGACATGGAAGGGCGTTTTCGCGTGGCACCGAATGACGTCGTTCCACAGAGCAGGTCCGCTCCAGGCGTCTTCATCCGTGCCAACGCTGAAGCCATTGCAGGAGAAGAAAAGGATGCGCATGGCTTCTGTGACGGCCGGCACCGAAAAAATGCTGGTGCGCGGTTTGCTGTCGCTGGCGTACTGCAGTCCCGGGAATGAGTACTGCCAGCGCGACTCCGTTTCGCCCATTGGAATAGACAGGTCAAACCGCCAGAAGGTATTGCGCGGGTCGGAGTAGAGACGGACACCTTGGATCTCCTGCGCGCCGCCACTGCTAGCCTTTGCGACATAGCCCGTCCCATTCGTAGACGGGCCGTCCGGGCCGTCCGCCGGCGCCGGTTCTGGTTCAACCGCATTGTTAGCAGAGCCGAGAACGGCGGTGGGAACAAACGATTGCGTCTCTCCGCCACCGCGAGTGACGATAAGGGCGCTTCCGATCCAATTGTCGCCTTCCATGCGGCGGTAGTTCAATAGCGGGCCCACAAGGATTTCCTTGCCATCAGAGGGCACTCCTTCCACTTTCCCGTCAGCCGTGGTGGGACGTGCAGAGGCTGCTGCGTCCACCTCGCCGGGGACAACGATGGGCTTAAACCTTGCAGCCGACCCAGAACTAGGGCTGTTTTTAGCCGATCCCTTGGCAGAGGACGTGCCACCAGCAGCGCCGGCTGCCGCGGTCGACTTCGAGGGGGTGATTCGCGAGGAGTTGAGGAAGGCCGTTAGGTCCTTGACGTCGCTCCGGGCGCCTTCCTCGTCGCGCGGCTGGCTGGCCGATGCGGCAGCGTGGCGCGCAAAGGCCGACGACTCCTGGTGGCGCCAGCGGTTTGCAGACGCGTACGGGTTGCGCCCGCCAGTGCCGCTGGTGGCGCCGATGTTGTCAATGTCGTCGATGTTGTCGGCATCGTCGCCGCCGTGGAGGTGCGGGAGGTGTGGGTGGTGTCGCTCGGCCATGGCCGCGTCGTTGTTGTATGCGTCTATGAGAAGGCCAGTTGCACAAGAGCTCGTGAGCTAGCAGCCTCGAATTACCACCAGCCGTTTGCGAACAGAAGCAAAGGTGAGCAGACTCGCGTCAGGACGTCAACCAGTCGCTGTTCGAGGGGCAGGATTAGTCGTCTTTGTGTTGTTGTGAGGTGGGTTGTTGTGAGGTGGCGTGTCTCGTCTTACTCATAAACAGATGCCGCGGCGGTGGAGGTTTCGGGCGGGTAAACGGGAGTCCAAGGAGAAATGCGCCAATGTGGAGGAGAATGTGAGGGGAGAGCGAGATGTCGAAGTGGACGGCTGGCGAGCTATCTCGAAGAGGCGGAAGAGGGAAGAAGAGAGAGAGAGAGAAAGATGGGGTTTGCCGAGAGAGCGGCGAAAGTGAGAAAACCAACAATTAATTAGGGGCAACAAACAACAACACCAGAACAGCTTACGTCGTAGGAAGCTTGGCGCAAGGGGTGGGTTTTGGAGATTAGCGCTGGACGACGGGTTTGGGCTGATATATTGTGACAGACGGCTCCTATGAGGTAAGATACTAGTTACAAAAGTAGGCAAAATGCGAAAGTAAAACTTTGTGTGCTGTAAAACACCGGGACACGAAAAAGGAAAAAGAAAAAAAAACCCGAGATATGGTTGTGGGGGGGGGGTGCGCAGCCCAATAATACGGCGCTCATTAGTAGCAAAACTGACAGATTTGGCAGTCGCATTGATCAACTGCGGGATCGAGCAGGAAGGAAGCAACGACGCGCGCACAGGATAGGCAGGAAAAGGCGCGGTCGAGCTGCCAAGATCATAGCTTCCCCTAGCTTTGTCCATCCATGCCAGGCGCAACAGAAAGAATGGACGACGACATACAGTGCAAGACAGTGCGCAACAGCCGAACAGCACCAAGTCACCAACCCGCACCCGAGCGCGCACAAGAGTCGTCTATTGAATAAAGAGTAAAATATGTAGAACTTGTCCGCCCTAACGCAAGCTGTTGCAGGTTTCTGTTTTAACAAAGTACGACGTATTACTCCGTATGCATCTCCAACAATCTGCTGTCGAGACACAAGTAGCGTCTCCGTTTCTTGTTTTCATTGATGCGAGGCTTGAAAGGAGACTGACCAGACTGACAAGATCGAGCCGAGTTCATATCACGCTCTATTTCGCACGCACATTGCGATGCAGCAAGGAAGCATTTGCTGGTTTGGGTGCCTCGATGCTTCTTGCTGCCTACCCGCACTTGCATGTGCAAATACGTGGTGGCAGTTCGACATAGCATTGCATCAGCCCCACGCTGTGCATCCATGGGGCCTTTTGGTTCACCTGCAGGTTGCACTGCACCTTTGGCTCTCCTTTCTACTTACACGATCTGGTGCAGGCCTCCCGCCGCCCGCCTCCTGTCGCCCGCCGCCCCTCGCCGAACATGTGGCGCGAACCACAGTTTGGTCCTAGGATGCGCCCCAATGGGAGGGCGGAATGATTGCCCTGCATGCGCTAAGCGCAGTTCAACCCAGCTGCAGGGCCCAAGACCCAATAGCGACCAATGGGGCGCGTTCTAGCGTCGTGATATTGGTGTTCTCTCAGCTGTGTCGCACACATCGTGATGCATCTCGGTATCCGCAGTGCCTCGTACGATAATACGTGATACCGCCGCTTTAGACCGAATGGACCCCATTATTACGAATGTGTAAAAGGGCATGCACGAGCCACAAGGTTCCCGTCAAAACGCAATGACAGCAGTCGGTCTGCCTCTCATCTTGTTTGCGATGCCCCGTGGATTGGGGCTACGTTGGGTGGCCCTGATTCGGAGCTTCAGAGCACCGACAGCTTGCTTGCCGAATGTGTGCTGCATAAGAGTGGTTCTATGAGGCTGCTTTCGGTAAGATGTTGATCGTTCGAATTACGCACATAATGCATTGCCTTCAAGTGTAAGTGTTGAGAAGTGTCTGTAATTTGCGTATTGTACCGGGTCGTGGACCTCGGTGAAGAAAGAGAAAGCAGGATATGGATTTACAAGAGGAGAGATCTAGATAAAATGCCACATTCACCTCCACATGCAAAAAGATAACAAAAAAGTACCAGCCAAAAGAGGTGATTTCACATGTATCTATGTACCTGGCCTTCTGGCGAGGCTCTGTGAAGGAAAAGAGAACTGAAAAGCATGAAAAGAAGAAAGTAGACTCAGGTAAGGAAAAAAAGAAGAAAAAGAAAATCCTAGTAAATGCGAGATGACAATCTCGTGTGTAAGGGTATATCCTCCCTGATAAAATACGTCCCCTGGCCGTCCGTTTCGACCATACCATAACATACTATTGCCTCTCCGAGGTAAGAATGTGGAGTTCTAATATAGACAAAAGAAAAGAATAACATGTAAGAGGAGAAATAATGGAAAGTCCACAAGAAAACAATAAAATGGGATAAGAAGAGAAGAAGAGGAAGGTAAAAAAGAGGTGGTGATAGAAAAAATGTAAACAAACATAAAATGTCAAGTGCCATTTCACCCAACTTGTCTACCCAATAGCTCGGCCAATGGTCTCGAGATGCACAAGGCTGCTGCTGCGGCGCTCATGCACAACGGGCGGGCTGTCCGGCAAACGTGACCGCGGGGGTGATAGACCGCCAAGGAGCGGGCCGTCACTGTCATCGGATGCTCCCGCTGCCGCCGTCGCCCCACTGCTAAACATTTGCGGTGGAATTGACGACGACGCCGAAGACGACGCCAATGTTGATGACGACGACGCCTTCCGCGGCTGCTTTCCCTGATGTAGGTACTCGTGGTACATACTGTGACTGCTGCGGCGGCTGATGTTCTCGCTGCCGCCGTTGTTGCTACAGGGTCTTGTGGACACAGGCAGCGGCGGGACAGGCAACTGCATGTGGAGAATGGACGTCGGCGACTGTTGGGGAGGCGTCAATACCTGTGGGCGGTACATGGGCTGGTACTGCACCACGGATGGGCGCCGCTGGTGCGACATTTGTCCAAAGGACTGGTTGAGAGGCGCCTCTGAGCCGGCATAGCTGACGGTGCTGCAACTCCGCGCACTTCGGGTGCGGGCGTGACGGTACGCGGCACTGTTGCTGTTGCTGTTGCTGCTAATGTTGCGCGGTGGGGACGGAAGGTGACTGCTACCGCTGGCGCTGTGCGAGTTCCGCCGCGGCGAGAAGATGAGACCCGCGCCGCCCGTTGCGGCTGCGGCCGTCGCTTCTGCCGTCGCCGACGGGCTTCCCGTGGCAGGAGGCATCTTTAGCAGTCGAGATGGCTGGCGCTTGGGTGTTGGCAGAAACGACGGATCTCCAGGAACGGCCTCGTCCGTGAGGCCGGCCCGGGAGTTCGGAGCACGGGCATGCTGGAGAGCGGTAGGCGGCGTAAATGGCGAGGCGAGTGCTTGCGAAAAGAGAAAATCGCGGTCCTGGTCGAAACTGAAGCGACCGGCCATACCGCGCGACGCAGGGTAGCCGAATGACATGGAGCGAGTGGAGCGAGGCGAGAACTCCTCTGATCGCCGATACAGTGGTACGGTTTGCTGCTGTTGCTGTTGTTGCAGGTAGTTGATAGCAGCGGCTCCTGCGGCAGTGGCTGCCGGCACTGCTGGCATGCCGGGAATCGGGGGGAAGCCGGTTGTTGACGATGCAGAATTGGGCAGACCCGGAAATGGCTGTGGCGGATCTTTGTAAACAATCACGTTGGACGGTATCTTCTTCGGCGGGGGGACAGGCCTCGGCTCCATACTAGCACCGCCACCGGTGGTGGTGATACCCGAGCTATCAAGGCTGACACCTCGCTCCGGGTAACTGTGCGTGCGTGGTCGCAGATCTCGTCTTTGCACCGTGGCTCCTGCACCCAAGGCACCGGCAGACAGGAGTGGCGGAGAGTCCGGGCCGTTGTGGTCTCCAGCGGGAACGCCGAGCAGCCCCGACGGACCCTTCTCGTTCTCGCTGGTCTCAGGTAGATCTCGAGCCCCCTTCCAGGTTTCGATCTCATCATCATCGATTGGAGAAATGCCTCTGGGAAAGAAGGAACCTCCTCTCCGCTGGCGGAAGCGGCAACATATAAACACCAAACCAGCCACTGCCACGATGCCAACGACCGAGAGAACGCTGCTCAGTATCACGACCGTCGTCCTGTTTGTGAGACTGCTGTTGTTATCGGAGGCCGATACCGTTCCAGAGGAGGTGGGCAGGGCCGAGAAGTTGCTGCTGGTAGAAGACATTGTGAGCAGTGTAGTGGCAGGGCTACCACTGCGTGTTGGTGTAGAGGCCGTGGATCCCGCGTCTGTAGCGGGCGAGGTGACCGTTTCTGTCGTGGAAGCCACCGAGGTCTGGATGACCACGAGTGTTGTCGAGGCCGTGGACACAACTGGTAGTGAAGGATCAACAGACGTCGACACTGGTGGCGGCGGTGGCGGCGGCGGCGGCCCTACAGCCGTGGCAGAAGCCACGGGTGTCGTCGCTGGCACAGAGATTCGGCAGCCAAAATATGTGACACCCGGCGGACAGTAATAGGAGTAAAAGTTACCGGCCTCGTATGAAGTCGGCCATGAAGAAACAGACGGCCAGAAGAAGCTCCGTGGGTCTAGGCGGTTGTCGATGATTGTAGGTTGAGGTGGTGCGCCCGACGCAATAGAAGACGAGGTCAAAAAAGAAGAGGAAATGAATGAAGAACAAGAAGAAGAGAAAGCGGTCGAAGAGGGAGGAAAAGAAGAAGGAAAAGAGAAGGCTTTTGACAAGGCAGCTGCAGTTGTGGCGGTCGGAGGAGCAGCTGCCACGTTCGATATGGTTGGCAGCATGGGGGCCGGGGGGGGGGGGCGAGGAGAAGGAATAGGATAAGAGGGCAGGTGTAGATAGGTGCCCCACCGAATCAGTGCGAGGATGTAGTGAAAGTGAGAGTAAAAAGATGTAAGGGGGAGGGGGTAGGAGAAAAAAATGGCAGGGATCGTCAAAACGCCATTGGGACGGAGGGGGGTGGTCTACATGCCCCCCTTTGAGGGCGTGTTGATTAGCTGCAACTAAGACCAGAGGGGAGACAAGAACACAAAGAAGTTGCAAAAAACAAACAAGAAAGTGAGAAAGAGAGACAGAAAAGACTGAAATAGAAAAGAAAGGACAAGAAGAGACAGGAAATAGGAGTCAGAAACGAAATTACACGGAGGGGAGGAGGTCGAAAATAAAGTCGAGCAGCGGACACAAGCTGTCTCCCATTCTTCTGTTTGTGAAAGAGACGGAAGAGAAAAACAAAGGACAAAGAGAACTAAAGACAGAATAGGAAGCCTTGCAGAAGAGTCAAGGAGAGAAGCAGGTCTATAAGTAACATATGATTTCAAATTTCAAAGTTGCTATGTAGCCTTTGGCGGCGGTATAAACAAGAGGATGCATGCCCGCACCAAGACGGCTGCTAGGGGTGTGGGAGACAGGGAAGAGGGTTTGCGGGATGAGAAGGAGGAGATCGGAGGCCGAGGAAAGAACCAGCACACGCATGGGGAACTGTATATACCGTGCCAGGTAGCAAGTAGATTGCCGCTGCTAAACCGGGACACGGGAGATGGTGTGGGCGGTGCTGTTGCACGGTCCTAGCAGCGCTATATTGGGGAGGCAAGCACGAGGTAAATAGCAGGGCAGGAAGAAGAGGATGGAATGCATAGAAAGGGAAAGAAACAACATATACGAGGGGGCTAGACTACACACACCTTCTTGTCCTGTCAACGGATTCTATCTTACACGAGCAGCCAAGAAGACTTCACGCTGACCCATGGTGCTTTTCTCGCCATGCAGGAGCAAGGCCAAAAACAGAAACAAGTGCATGACGAGATACGAAAGACGACTGGCAGGGTTGCAGAGACGAGAGCGAGCAGTGAAGCAGGGAAGAAGGGAAACAGAGAGGCCGTGTCTGGTCGGAAACAGAGGGGGGGTCACCGTGCGCGCGAAGCTTCGGAGGTAGACTGCAAACAAGCTGAAAGAGGAAGGGTGCGTTCGAAGAGGAGGACCATGGTCAAGCAGTGCGGTTTGTGCGGTGTATGCGGTGCATGTAGTGGTGTGTGTGGGATGCGTTGATACGCCATGAAGGTGGTGGAGGTGATGCAGGTGGCAGAGAGTGGGTGTCGTCAGGGCCAGAACAGGCGTGCACACTTCGGAGTAATACCTCGACTTCGACGTCTGAGTATGGAGACATGCTGCGGGCTCTTTCCACTCGTGGCCAGGGACAGCTCCACAGGCGTTCTTGACAGGGGTGCGGGCGACAGGGGGCGTGGACGGCATGTGGGGATTTGTTCCCACCCCCTTGCAGTGGCTTCCAGATGGGGGGAAGGAGCGAAGGGGGAAAGACAGAAAACTGTAAAGTACGTACAAGAAGATGGCCAGGAACATCGCGGTGGATAACTTGACTGTCCTGCTCGAACAGATAACGGTGACCCGCCGTTTGAAAACATGGATCAACGGCGTCGATGCTGTCTGGCTGCAAGGTTGGCGGGTGTTATCAACAGGTGCGTGTCGAGCGGGTGTTTTTTTTTCCTTTTGTGTCTCTTCCGCTTCTTCTTTTTTCTTTTCCTTTTTGCACCTGTTTGTCTCTTGTTTGTCTCTTGTCTTGCGGCGTTTCAACGGCCGACGGTCGGTCGAAGAGCCAACGCGCGAGCCCATGGGCCAGCCATCCAAGTACTTGTAGACACGGCTGTGTGAGTGCAAAGACAAAAGGCGTTAAGGAAAATAAAAGACGAGATGGCCGAGCTGGCCTTGTCACAGCAAGTCAGACGCGAGTCAATACTCCGTATTCGTGCATACTTGTACGGAGTACAAGGAGTCCGTAAGACACGAACAGCGCTGGATCGAAACAATGGTCCAAAGAAGGCACGAGTGCCTGCCAGTTTCAGGAACAAGGCCAGGCATTCCGGTGATTGGCCCGTCGATCAGCGGGCAGCCTTGACCCGCGCACCACCCGAGAATGGATCAGCGCGGTAGAGGGTGGCCAGGCAAAGGGGAGGGAAGCAGGGGGGCTGGGGAGCATGAAAAACGAGCGAAATCACGGCGCGGGATCGGCCAGGCCATGGTGGTGCCGTTTCCAGCTCGTACTCCGTAGGTCGTCGCGAGGACACCCGAGATAGTCGCAACGGCATTTCCTTGATAGCATCTCAACTGTACAACGTAATTGGAAAACGAGGTACGGATAAACAGAACGCCCACGCCCTGTCCGATGGGGGTACGGCTAATAATTAATATTGACTTACTTTGGTCTCGAATTTGTGTAGTGTCCTACCGCCTCCAGATGTCCTGGGTTCAGCTGGAGACGAGATGGACAAAAAAACAAGCGTACGGGTACGACATAAGTTACAAGTCAGAGAAAGTGGTTGCCAGCCAGCCAGCCAGCCAGCCAGCCAGCCAGCCAGCCAGCCAGCCAGCCAGCCAGCCGGCCAGCCAATCACTTGTCGGCCCCGGGCCCCTCCCCGCTACGATAGGCTGCGCTCGGCAGAGAAACGGCGCTCGAGTGTCGGAGACGGCGCCACAGCGCGCATTAGGGCCTCTCAAGTCCGCCCGTACCTTGCACTAATCCATTGCACTAACGCTGCAGCTGGGCGACTGTCCAAGCAAGGTGAGATTACGGAGTGCGTCGTGGTGAGAATAATGTAAGATACGAAGTATCTCACTTGTACAAGAATCTTACCTCTGGCTCACGGGAATTGATGCAAGCACTTACGACGTAGTAATTGCCCTGTTCTTGTACGCCAAAACACATGCACGAGGACCACACGCCAAACAATAGACATCAGATGGCTCCGCGTCCGCGGGAGAAGTCGTGGCCTGCGATGTATCTTATCCTACTTGCTTGTACAAGTACTTGTATGGAGTACGGAGTAATTATGCAGATGCGCAAAACCCCATTCCTGTCCAGCCCGGCCTGGCCTGCCTCCTGCTCCTGCTTTGTTGGTGTCCTCCCTGCCAGTCGTTGTGCAGCCTTCCTGCTGGCTTACCCCTAGCGTGTTTTACTTGGAGGGGACCTGCCAATGTGTCGCCAGAGCGGCCTGAAACAGCAGAAACAGAGGCCTGAATGCGTGGGCCGCAACCATTGGCTTGGCCAGGCCAGGCCCGCCCCGTGCGTCACGACACCCCACACTGGTGTACTTGTACTCGACAAGCAAAAAATAATAAATAAATATGAAAAAAAGAAAAAAAGAAACGGCAAGAGAATTCCACTGTCACGACTGTGCCTTGCAGCTCGCACAGCAAGAAGAGTATCTCACTCCCACGAACCGGCCACCCACATCGACAAGTGATAGGCAACGCAAGGGAGGCTCGAGCCATGACGGCATTGCCTCGACTGCCTCAACTGCCTCGACAGCCTCACAGCCTCCAAATGAAGCGACGATCTCTTTTTTTCACTCGCATCGCTCTCGAGTCTCCAAGTCTCACTCTTCCACAGTTTGGTGTCTCCGCGTCCTCTATTTTTACCATTTCAAGAACGACGCAGTGCGCTAGAGCATCACGATCGCGACCGCCATGCGGATCGTCCTCGGCTTTCCCTGTCTTGTTTCCTCGCCCACTTCTCGCCTCGCTGAAGCTCGATGCCAGCCCCCTGGTCTCTCTTTTCCTAAGCCACTCCTGTGTGTCCTTTATTTCTCCGGGAGGAACCGCCCTTTCTCGGTCCCGGCCTTGCACGAGTCCAAGATACGTCGTGCTCGTCGTCGTACGCAGTCTTTGCAGGACGGAGTGGGCGGGCGTGGATTCTTGCAAATCCTCCGCAAATGGCGTGCGATCGCAACCAGGGTTACAGGGACCGGGGCAGGACAGGATGAGTACTTGTACAAGAAAGATACCGAAAGGCAAGGCCATGCCCCTCGGCTCTGACAGCTTGACAGGCCCTGAGCTGGGCGATCGATTTGTGCGCGCGGCGAACAATCTCGATAAATTGAGTCCACGAGCTTGAGGGGGGCAGGGACAACGATGATCGGCATCCTGTTCTCTGGTTTCCGCGAGCGCTTTTACCCCCCCTCTCCTATATTTTTCTATTCTTATTTATCCACCCAACCTTTCTCGCCGTGGAGGTAACGGGGCGAGAGGGGATATGGAACTTAAAAAGAAAATTTACAAGGTGAGATGGGAGGGAGGGAGGGGGGGAGCAGGTGCATCAGAAGATGCTCGAGCGTGCAGACGCTGTTCCCAGATATAGCTCAAGACGCGGCTTGCACGAAAGATACATGCAGCCCCGATGCAGCCCGAGTGCATCCAGCTACAGCACATTATACAGCACGTACGCACCATCGGCGCCTATTGAGATGCTACTTTGTACGCATGTGCTTACAAGCAAGACGGTGCACCTCCAGGTTTGATCCTTTGCTTTTTGAAGGCATTTCTGCGTGCCGCGTCAATATGCGAGAGAAGCGCCAGACGAGCACCTTGTACTCCGTAAGCTTGCCCATCAACAGGGAATGGCGTCGGCCACACAAGTCATTAATGGTCATCCATGGCCGTTTCGCCCCTTGGATCCTTGGCTTGTCGGCAGGACAGTAACAATGACTGCATCTGCGGAGAATAACCTCTTGTGAAACTGAACCTTCATATCCAACGTACTCGGTAATAGTCCGATACAAATGTCCCGGGGCACTTGCCCTTGTACTCCGTACGGGAAATCGCGCGAAATCTGCCTCGCATCATTCTGCCAATGAAGCTAGCTCACAACCGCCTTGCCTTGAGTATCTTGCCCCAGCGCCCAGCCAGACCAAGGTGCGGTATAAGTTCGTTAACACAGCCTAACGGTGGATCTAGATGTCCAAACGGTCAGCCATGCTACTTCGGTACGAGAGTTCTTCGAACATCAAAGGTAGAAAATAATTAAAGCACAAATGAACGAAAGAACGGGCCCACCGCACCTTAGGCTCACAGAGCGATTGGGCCCCTTGGCCCCTTCGCACTCGCTACTTGCGACCGATTACATATCGAGATACATATCGAGAACGGAACACGAAGCACAGAACAGTGTATGAAAAATCAGCCAGGCCCGCAAAATTCTTCGTTGCGATTACAGTGGGCGCCGGGATGTGCAAACAGTGTGCGAATATGCGAAATACCTGTGCTGCTACGCTGCATCCTCCTCCTTTCATTTCGTTTACGACACCTATGGCTCGACTCCGTATTTTACCGGGACTACCCTACTCCCGTTTCGTTTCTTATACAGTGCTAGGCGCAGGATAAAGGACATTGAACGAGCAAAGAAGCAGGCCCTTTCCATATTTTATGCCCTAGATAAACAAGCAGAGCGAATGGTGAAAGAGCAGTGACGACATCGCGATGAATGCATCGATCTAGACTCAAGTTCCAGTGCAAGGCTGGTATGAGTTCCAGGAGAATCCAGTGGAACGAAATCATCTGGCCTCACCTGCCTACTCTCTTGCTAATGCACCCGCCTCCTGTTCCCGATCTAACGGTCAGATTGTCACCGGCATCGTGGCCGAGGCCCAGACGTTATTGTGTACTCCGTATCTTACATCGTTTCCGGGTCACCCGTCAAAACGGCAACCCTCAAATATGTACGGCTTACAAATTTCAAGAACAACGCACTTGCGCAGTCTACACACGTCCTGCAAGCACAAATAAGCTCAGGTAAAGCTCTCGAAATGAAGTCTTAGTTCCACTGAATGCTAGCAGCATGGAGGAAAGCAAGCGCGAGATAGGACCAAGTATATCTGCCAATAGAGGTGCTGGCCACAGAAGAGAACTGACTGTGATTGTGATTGTGTTTGTTGTGTATTGCTCAGAAACCTTCATTTACCCAAATATCGCAAGTAGTATTATTTATTCTAGTACAAAGGCATACATTACACACCGAAAAAACACTTACGGAAGAGGACGTCATCTCCCTCTCAGACGCGGCCCCCATCCACGATCTCTGCTCTCACCATGGCCATGCCCTAACAGCACTTAGGCGCGGAGAAGCTTGGCAGCAAACTTCTCAATGAGATCCTCCGTCGGGAAGCTCAGCTCCTCCAGTTTCTGGGCGTAAGGAGTCGGCACCTCGGCGCCAGTAATGCGCTGGGCGGGGGCGTCAAGGTAGTCGAAAGCATATTCCATGGTCAGGGCAAGGATCTCAGCGCCAACACCAAAGGCTGGGTAGCCAGACTCGACACAAATAAGACGGTGCGTCTTCTTCACAGACTTGACAATGGCCTCGATGTCCAGGGGCTTGACGGAACGCAGGTTAATCACCTCGGCCTCGATGCCGTAGTTCTTCTTCAGGTTCTCGGCCGCAACAAGGGTCTGGCCAACGCAGCGCGAAAGCGTAACCATGGTGAGATCCTTGCCGGCGCGCTCAATCTTGGCCTTGCCGAAGGGAATGACAAAATCATCCTTCTGTGCGGCCTCCGACATGGGGAAGGACTGGCCGTACATCAGCTCGTTCTCCAGGACAACAACGGGGTTGGGGTCGCGGATGGCGGCCTTCAGCAGGCCCTTCGCATCCTCAGCGCTCCAGGGCGAAACAACCTTGAGGCCGGGAATGCTGCCGTACCACGCGCTGTAGTCCTGCGAGTGCTGGGCACCCACGCCGGCGGCGAAGCCGTTGGGGCCACGGAAGGTGATGTTGCAGGGCTGGATGCCACCGGACATGTAGAGGGTCTTGGCAGCCGAGTTGACAATCTGGTCGATGGCCTGCATGGCAAAGTTGAAGGTCATGAACTCGCACTGGTAGGGGGCAAGGAGAAAAAAAGTTAGTAGCTGCACAACAAACGAACAAGGCTAGGGGAAGGACCGCTTTGACAGGATATGACATACCACGGGGTGCAGGCCGCTCAAAGCGGCACCGACAGCAAGACCACAGAAACCAGACTCAGTGATCGGGGTATCAATAATGCGCTTCTCACCGAAGCGGTCGAGCAAGCCCTTCGTGACCTTGTACGCGCCGTTGTATTGCGCAACCTCCTCACCGAGCACAAAGACCTTAGGGTTTTGTT
Organism: Sporothrix dimorphospora; assembly: GCA_021397985.1. Lineage (NCBI taxonomy): Eukaryota > Fungi > Ascomycota > Sordariomycetes > Ophiostomatales > Ophiostomataceae > Sporothrix > Sporothrix dimorphospora. The sequence goes on from WOUA01000098.1 coordinate 52,555, forward strand.
CAAGCTCCTCAGCAAGGGCCTCGTTCAGGGCCTCGCGCACCGTGTACTCCTTGGTGCCGGCTGTCGACGCGTAGGACCTTCTCTGGGACGCGGACCAGCCGGCGGTCAGGGGGCGGGCGACCTGCGAGAGGGCCTGGGTAGAGCGAAGTGTGTTGGAAGAAAATGGCGACCGAACAACCTTGGGGGCAGTCCGGGAGGCGACAGAGGCGACCAGGCGGCCAGCCGGGCGGACGCAGCGGGACATGGCGAGCGTCGAGGGGGGAGGGAGCAATGGCAAAAAGGAGGGCGATGTTTGGGCGGATCTCAGGGAGACGACGGGTTGGTCGAGGAGGGAAAGAAAAAGGAGAAAAGCAACGAAACGAACGAAGGCTGAAGAGAATACAATAGGAGAGCAAGGCGGGAATGCACGGCGATGCAATTGAGCGATGCGGTTGCAGGAGGCGATGGGCAAAAAAAGACAGAATGTCGTCGACGCAGAAAAAAAGGGACACTTTGGAGCAGCGAAGGAGCAAGCAGCGTGTTGGATAATACGGAGTACGGAGTTTCCCTCGTAGTGCTCTTTGCGATGCAGGCCGTTCAGCAAAATGGGCCAATTGGCGGGCGTCGGACAGGGATACGGGTGGGTCTATGAGTGCGTGGTTAAGTTTTTTTTTTTGTTGTTGTCCGGTGTTGTTGGGGGAATTCTCGCTGGAAAGAGAGTCCTGCGCTCTCGGGGCGAAAGGCACCGACAGGCGGCGAGCTCTATCTCCTCGTCAAGGGCCAATCATGCCGCGTGAAAAGAAACATAAGACCCACCCAAGCCAACGAAATAAACGAAATAAAACGGCCAACATCCGCCCAAAGCCGTCGCCAGCCACGCAAGGCCTAAGCTAGCCCGCCGTTGTCGCACAGCGTTTGCGTGAATAATAATCGCTTCGTGCATCTCCTGCGCTCAGCCCCTGGGACGGAACGACACGGCTAGGCGAGGAAAGCCTTCGACGCAGCGGAGGTGCTCGGAGCTCCGTTAGACAGACAGTTTCAGGCCCTATGCAACAAACACATGCCCTTGCAAGCCTACCCGAGACTGGAGCACCTTTTAACAAGCAGATGCCGATCTTGGTGTCACATAGCATTGCAATCTGACAGAAGCATGTTCTCACGGTCTTATCCTACTCTTTCCAAAGATACGCGTTGATTCTTACCCATTGCTTACCCACCGCTCTTCCAGCCCAGCATCCTCGTCAGCAACGTCCCGGGCTAGCCTGGCATGCTTACGGCACCCACTGCTCCGGAGCGCGCGTGCAAGTATTACATAAGACGCAGACTGGCTGCTCACCTACTTATCATTGAACCCCGAAGAAGGACCCTTTGACTTTTCTTGTATTTGTTCATAGCATTGTTATTTTAATAATTGCACTTCCCCGTGCAGCCCGCGATCGGACGCTGGACACCGCCGACAAGCCCTCCACATTATTTCGGCCACACCTCTCCCCTGAAAGCTTCCGCTTTCTCGAACACACTTCCGCTCCCGCTCAGACACGGTAGGCTAAGCAATGCAGCTCCGGCACTCGTCCCTCAGTTTGCGGGCTTGCGTACCACCATGAGGTACATGGGCGTGAAAAGATTCTCACGCGCACCGGCGACAAGGCAGTCACCGCCAACGCCGAGCGCATCGGCTGTCTTCCTCGTACCAACCGGGGCGAGGCCGACCTTCTCCAACAGACCCGTCAGTCCGTGCATGAAAAACCGAGCCGTGTGCGTCATGCGCAGGATCGTGAACAGGTCGCCCCACGTCTGCAGGTACTTCATCTCACCCGAAATGGGATAGTACCACGGCAGAGGGTCATCACGCGCCGCCAAATCCTCGTGCTGCAGAATTTCGAAACCAACCGTCTTCATCGCATCCAGAGCCTCCGAGATCTTGCACATGTTGGAAATACCGTTGCCAAGCTCAATGCCCAGCCGGATGTCGCGGTGCTGCACATTGTCGTTGTCATAGTCGTCGGTCATCAACCACTCGTACACGCCAAAGACACCGCCGGGCTTCAGTACCCGGAAAATCTCGCCGTACACGCCTTCGAGCCGAGGGGCATGCACCGTTGCCTCAATGGCATAAACCGCGTCGAAAGAGTTATCAGGGAACGACATTTGCTGAAATACGAAAAAGACAGACGGTCAGTAAAAAGGAAACAGTGTTAGTAGGTAGAAAGAGATCGTAGACGCTGTTTGCTCACCATGAAATCACCCTTGACAAACTTCAGCTGGTTAGACAGCTTCTCCTGCACCGCGTAGTGCGTGGCGCGCTCAATCTGGTAGTCGTTGTTGTTTAAGCCCGTGACGTGAGCGCCCGAAAACTTGGCAATCTCACGTGCCGGGCCACCCACACCACAGCCGACATCAAGCACCTTCATACCCTCTGTGATGCCAATTTTGTGGGCCAGGTAGTGCTCGTGCCGTGCAATAGCCTGGTAGAAAGGCTCGCCGACGGAGAAACGGCAGAAATGGAAACTCTGGCCCCATCCGTACTCGTAGATATCCGTAGCGAGGTTGTAGTAGCTGCCGGCAGAGAGAGTTTAGTTAGCAAAGTCCAGGAGACAGGAAGAGTCTATTCGGGGGAGGCAGCTCAACGTACTGTCTGGTCAAGGTGGCGTATTCATTGGTACGGGACTGCAGTCGGAAATAGCATTAGGAACCAAAAGACGCGCTCAATTGCAGTCGGTACCCGAATTCAGCCTCGCGGCGGGTATCAATCTGGGCTTCGCCGTCTATTTCAGGGGTTCATCGACATACCTCGCGATCTTCCTTTGTCTCAGTCTCGGCCTTCTTGTTGTCGAAGTGCTTAAAGTACTCCTCCACCGCCAGCTTCTTGGCCTCGCGGTCCTTGGTGAACATAGCGGAGATGCCACCCTTGGCTTGCGCCGAGGAGCCGTGCAGAGCCTTGTTGAAGTCAGCATCACGCTGGTGGTTTTCGGCCTCGAGGCCTTGCTTTGTAGGGGCAGGCATGATAGCTGCTGGTCGTCTTTGGGGTGATAGGGGTAAGAAATAAAGGGGGGGGGGGGGGTTGAAAGTTGTTGAGGAAGTAGGTGAAGGTCAACTCAAACGTAAAGTGGCGATGGGAAGTGGTCTCAACAAAGAAGCCAGAAAGCCAGATCTATGAGCGACATGCTGCAGATATTTAACGTCGCCTCTAACTTTCCTATCCATTTTTGTGCCAGGGGTAAAATACGTGAAGGCGGTGTCCGTACTCGTTCCTTTCGTACTCGCGCCAGGAGAGACCCACTTTTACTTTCACTTCCCCCCTATTCATATTCTAGAACACAGAAGGAGCGAATACGAATAAGAAACACTTTGAATGCAGAAAGGACATGCCGGATCACGTGCGAGCAAATCGAATCTGGCGGTCGTACGAGCAAATCGTACTCGCGGGTTTCTCATAGACCTTTCTGATCGCTTTTTAAGATGGTCGTACTCGGCATGGTGCATGCAGCGACGCTGATACGAATATTACGCCGTTCGGCTGATGGAACCCATACATGTACACCGTATTTTGTTATGTTAAAGGCGTGGAGATTTAGCTGCGCGCCGCGAAGTTTTGAGAGTCTATGCAGAGACAATTCTTTGCGTGCGATGTCATTATGGAGGTGCAATCTTGGAGCTAATATCTTGGACGATGCGATCGGCGTTCTATTCGTAAATAAATTTTGACAGATGTCAGAATCTTATCGGATGTAAGATGGACGGACGGAGTACAAAAAATCCATGCAAACGTTGGAGATCAGCACCTTTAAATGATACGAAAAGAGTACGAATACGAGGCAGAAGGTGACGCCAGGTCCCGTGACATCACATCGACCAGAAAGTCACGTGTCTGACCCCATGCTCGAACGTAGTGTCCCCAAATGTGTGAACCATTGCGATTTTGCCACTTTCAGTCTCTACACATTATTGATCGATAATCTTCGCCACTTTTTCCGACCTTGAGCTCGTCACGTCGAGTGCTGTGTATTTTTCTGCCACCGACAAGTCAACAAATTCAACACCACCTTCCCTCCGTCGATTGTTTCCTCTCCATTTAAATTCGGCCGCGGCTGTTAAACCCTTTTTCCAACTCGTTGAATTAACTGGCCAAACGTTTTTTTGTACGCTTTTCACGATGCCGCCAGCCCAAATCAAATCCGACATCAATCGGTCAGGCTGGGAAGCAACAGACTTTCCGTCCGTCTGTGAAAATTGCCTGCCCGAGAACCCCTACGTCCGGATGCTCAAAGAAGACTATGGCGCCGAGTGCAAGCTGTGCACACGACCATTTACGGTCTTCAGCTGGCCAGCAAGTCGTGCCCACGGACGGAAGAAGCGCACCACGATATGTTTGACCTGCGCGCGCTTGAAGAATTGCTGCCAGTCTTGCACCCTGGACCTTTCGTTTGGCCTACCAATAGCCGTGCGTGATGCCGCACTGAAGATGGTCGCCCCCGGCCCTTCCTCGGAGATCAACAGAGAATACTTTGCGCAAAACAATAGCGAGGCTATTGAGAAGGGCCTCGTTGGCACAGAGGAATACGAACAAACGGACGACAAGGCCAGAGAATTGCTACAACGCCTGGCGCAGAGCAAGCCCTACTTCCGAAAGGGCCGGCAAGTTGACGAAGACGGTAAACCACTTTCCAACACGGCTCATAGTGACACACTGAGGCGACTTGGAGCCCCGCGGGGTGACGCTCTGCCAGGTCCGTCAGCGGCAGGAGGCGATGTGGCCATGGGTGTAGGGGCCGGTGGAGCCGGTCCGATTCGTACCCGGGACTCGAGGGCTGCGCGGGCAGCCGGGGCGGGGCCTGGTCGCCCAGCGGCCGGTCCCAGGAAGGGACCAGCGGCACTACCCCCACCCGGGCCCAAGGACTGGATGCCACCATCCGACGAAAGCATCATGTCACTTTTCGTCACTGGTGTTGAGGATGACTTGCCTGAATACAAGATTCGGGATCATTTCAAAGTACACGGCAAGATTCGGTCTCTCATCTGCTCGCACATGTCGCATTGCGCATTCGTCAATTACGATACAAGGGAGGCGGCAGAGAAAGCATCTGCGGCATGCCAGGGGCGTGCGGTCATAGCAGGCTGCCCGTTGAGAGTGCGGTGGGGTCAGTCTCGTCCTGTTGGGACAATGAACCGTGAAGAGCGGGTAGAAATGATTCGGGATGGCCGCTCTGCATTTCCAGAGCTGCGCAAGAAACAAAGCGGGTAGGGTAGGACTTCACCATTCGCCTCCTCTCTGGGAGTATCTAGCTCTTGATGTCTAACACTGCTTCTGTACTTTATAGATGATTACCAAGCCATACAAAATATAATGAATTTATGCCACACGATGCCCCAGTCTCGCCCATCGACTAATACCTACATCGGACACACCTTTATTCGTTACAGCACACCGAGTACATACTAGCCCGGTTGGCCGGTAGCAGAGATCTCATCCCTGCAATGCCGGGTGCCGTATGCGGGGCCAAGTCAGGCGTTTGTTCCGTTGAGAGCCGCCATATATAGCCGAGAAGTTAGAGCGCCATCCGGCAATCAGTGCAAGAAAGAAACGCAGCGTTTAAACTGTGTGTTGAGAGCATCAATCTCTCCGACGCATGAGGCAGCATATCCAGTCTGCGGGCAGGCGATCGGGGCTACATTACGAGTTCTTTGCAAGACTCGTGCAGACCACTTCACAACATCGAAAAGCGGAGAAAATCCATTTCAATATTTTCTAAAGCCAAACAAAATCAGAAGCTCGTCTCACCCGCCTTCCCGAGGGTATCAGCTCCTTTACGTCCACTACTCATTCGGCACACCAGGGTAACCAACCATTTGTCCTTTGCTGGCCTTCACACTTCAGTATCCGCACGGGCCAACATCCCCAACGCTTCCGAGTCGACTCGGGTCCGTTGCAAACCCTATACGTGCTCTACCGTACGGACAGTTCTTGGCTCTCGGCCACGCCCATGCAGGAGACGTTTACGGTCCAGGTGGCATCGTGCTGGCATGGACTCGCGCTGTGGACCGGCGAGGACTACCCGATGCCATTGTTAGCATTATCTTCGAAGGGCAACCAGCTGCGGCCATACGTACGATTTCGGGATGGCATGGGCGAGTGTAGATGTCATTGGTGGGCCGCAAAACGAGCAGTCCGCGGGCAGTGCTGACGTCGATGGGGCTGCATTGTTGCTAACGAAGGTCAGTTGCGACAGACCGTGTACATTCGAGCAAAATCCGGCATTGCACCTCCTTCATACCTATCAGACCCGGCGACATCGACCGATATGTGATGGAGGACCAAGGGAAAGGTGGCCAGGGCGATAATGCCAAGCATAAATACGGCAGTGGCGGCGAACAAATACGGCTTTCACCCCACCCACTTCCATGGCCGGCACAGGCAGGTGCGGCCTCGGGATCCGCATCGCTCCTGGACGAAGCCTTGCTTAGGACCATTCAAGGACCTTTCACCCTCATACCCAAGAACTGACTCCGGTGCATTGGTAGCAATACTAGCCTGCTGGCCTGGTACGCCCACACTTAGACCCTCGCTTGCTTCCACCCTGCCAACTACTTCGGGAGCGGCATGGGCATCGAACTCGGCATATCGGACCTCGGGATGCTGGGATGTGGCTGACACCGTACTGTGAGTCTTGCCCACATCGAGATGGCACAGCCCAGCGGGAGCGGCCCTCAAGCTCTTGCTCTCTAGTCTGGCTCTCTGGCCGGCCATGCCTCACTGTTCGGGGCGGTGTAGGCCATGGGCTTGACAGGTCGACGGTTGTGAGTATTTGTCGCTTCAGCAGCGTATATCCTCGCTTTCTATTGGTTTCCACTTCGGGTGAGCCGCTGCGATTCGGTCGCTTTTGCCTCGCCTTGTGTGCAAATACAAACACACTAGTTGTAGTAGGTGCAATTAGACAGGAAGACAACGTCTTCTTCTTCTCCTCGTCCTCAGTGCGCTCTTGTCGAACCTGTAACCTAGCAGTTGCTTCATGAGGCCATAAGATTCTGTGAGTACTAGAGGAACTTACCACAGGTGTGGCCCTTCGGAAAATTCCGTTGCGTTCGTTCTGGTTGCCATCCTGAGCCACGGACCACGCTGGGCTTGTCACATCCCCCTTTATCTCTCACCAAGTCTAGTGTATTATTTGGGTATCGTGTCCGTACGCGTGTGTGTTTTTAGCAGTGAATGAAGTCTTCTGGCGGCTGGTCCATGCAACTTGGCAAAGGAGTACCCAAGTCCCCAACGACCTATTCACTACATGCAACATGTAGATGGCCCACAGGGTGCCCTGTGGTGCCGCAGGGCACTGGATCACTGGAGCACCAGTCCATCACCGCTCCTACCTATGACGACTCTCGTGCAGCGTATTTTTTAGCTGCTGCCGCGATCTCGCGTCGTTACGAACCATGCGTTTCCGGGATGCGGTTTCTTTTTTTTTTAAGGTGACAGGTGAACAGGGTGGGTGTGTAACCCTACAAAACAAGAAGAAATAAAATGACCAAAATAAAATAAAACATAAGACAGTGTAGTATTTGTTTCGTACAGTAACAGAGACTCGAGAGACAAGTTAGGGGTTGAAATAAGAAAATAAGAAGGGCAAAAAAAAAAGCAGGGGAGGAGGAGGGATGGAGGTGCAGTGATTTGAAATAAATCGGCCCTTTAAGGAACCTGGAGTAGAATAGAAAAAGGAGCGGAAACATCAGAAAGAAAAAAAAATTGTCAACAGAAGGCAAAAAGCAAGGTCCTACCCGGAATCGAACCGGGGCTACTGGAAATTAAGATCAAGAAAGATCAGAATCCAATGTCCTAACCGCTAGACTATAGGACCCTTAACTTGAATTGCATAGTTTCTGTTAAAACTGCCTATCTGTTTTCGTATTTTGATTATGTAATGGAACATCCTCTCAAACATCGCACGTCGTACTGCGCCAGCAACCAAACAGCAATAAACTTCAAACTTAACCTCACTTTCAGTTGTTCGCTGTCATTGCATTTCAACCCGCACAGTTTCCAACTCACAACCTGAGGTGTCACGAGGATTTTGCTTTCTATTTATGTACGGTGTGCTAGCATGAACATGTGCTGCTCCGCGGCTTGGTGCTCCGCGGCTTGGTCGCCTTCGGGGAAGGACAAGCCGTCCCACCGTACCTCCGCACTCCCGTTCATCCATACGAGGAGCCCTCTATCTATCTGACAACCATCCCCAAGGTGAGGCCGTACTTCCCTGCGGCGGGAAGCTTCCCGCTCCAACTTTCCACCCAGTAGCTGTATATTGCAAACATACCCTAGTATGTTGTGCTGTCGCTACCAAATATGCGCTTCATCACACGAGCACATTTCTTGGCTTCCCGGATGGACTACCCCGCAGGCTCCGTCATCCTGCGCCTTGTGCCTCACACACGGTCGGCATGGAAGCAACCAGTGTGACCCAGACGGCTACGAGGTGCCGGTCGTTGCTTGGTTATCGGCCCCCAAGAGTCGCAGAATAGCTGGTTTGACCATGCGTATCTATGCAGACGCTATTCCGGACGCGTCCTCCGTTTGTCTACAACGGCCAAGTGTACATGCCTCTTGGTTTTCTTGGTGTTTTTTTGTCCTTCTTTACTTTTTTCTTTCGCTTCCTACCCTCCCCCTGTTTCCCATATCATCGGTTTTGGCCCATGGCTCCACGACTAGATTCGAGATGAAGACTGTTGCTTCAAAGGGCGTGTATACAGCAACTCGCATTTGTCGGCTCCCGGCACGCAAGCGAGTCAGGCATGAGAGGATGTCGAGTGCTAATCTGGATCGACGCCCAGGCCGCCGCAAGGTGGAAAGCTGAGCCGGGGCAGCGAACCCGGTCAAATGTGCTCAAGCAATTTATTTACGTGGACTTCCATGCGCCTCCTGATATGCAACCGTAGGCATCGGAGGGGCCATGGCCCTTCGCACTTATTACGATCGGGTATCCACCGCTACTTGCCTCCTGACGGCCTCATATCCGCCTGCCTGATCCGTCTTCCAAGGGGCTGCCAAGGACATGAGGCCTGTCTTGGTTTCTGTGCCGAACTAACCGTCGACCATATGGTTTTTGTGCCAAGCGTGCGGTGATGTCGGAAACACAAGCGCAGCGTATCCATGCCCAGAAGACATAAAGTCCAGCATGCCCGTCAAAGGCCTTTCTTTGTTCTCTCGGATTCACGGAATATAAGGCTACTCCTTCGTACCACTGGGCTTGTTGGTATACTCACTCGTCTCTAATCTCAGACATCCTACTTCACCTCTAACCTTCCCTTGCCTGATTTCATCTAATTACCTTTTTGCGTCAGTTAGCAAACCCCCACCCCCTTCACCCCTCGCGGCCCTAATACCGGCATATCACGATGAAGATCGTCATTGCTTCTTCTCTCTTGTCCCTAGTGTCGCTGACCGCCGGCCACGGTGCCGTCACAAGCTACATCATCGGCGGCAAGACCTACAATGGTTACGATGGGTTCGCTCCGTCGACTTCTGGGCCGACCATCCAACGCCAGTGGCCTGACTACAATCCCATCTTGACATCGACAAGCTCCATGATGATGTGCAACGGCGGCACGTCGGCACAGCTGTCGGCACCCATCGTTGCTGGCGACAATATCACGGCGGTGTGGAAGCAATGGACACACCAGCAGGGCCCTGTAATGGTGTGGATGTACAAGTGCGATGGCGATTTCTCGTCCTGTACAGGGTCTGGCAAGAACTGGTTCAAGATTGATCAGCTTGGCCTTACTGCACCGCCTCTCACCAGTACCAACTGGGGCACTGCTGTGGTGTGCAAAACCCTTGAATGGTCCAGTGCCATTCCTAAGAGCCTGGCGCCGGGGAATTACCTGATCCGCCATGAACTGCTGGCTTTACACCAGGCCAACACGCCACAGTTCTATCCGGAGTGTGCCCAGTTGGTGGTCTCGGGGAGCGGCACGGCGCTCCCCCCCACGAGCTACATGTACAGCATCCCAACATATGCCTCGATGACCGACCCGGGTGTGATGGTAGGTGCCCTTCCCCTTCAACGCCCATGCGGCTGCTCAGCACCCTGCTTGCATTGTTCTCTCTAGTCTCTGGTGACTGACATCCTCTAGGTTGACATCTACTCTAGCACAGCCACGACTTACACGTGTCCTGGCGGCGATGTCTGGTCCGGGTTTGCATCTTGGAGTGGGCCGTCGTCGTAGTCACTGTGCGAGCGCACTTTTGTGTCTGCTTTTTTATTTATTTTCCATCCTTTTGTGTCCATACCCGGCCCGACGGCCAGCGTGGGCTTTCTTTTTGTGCGAGCTTCAGTGCAGGGGAGGGTCGAATGCCGCTCGTCGCTCTCCCAGGTCGGCGGTTGGCGCACAAAACATGTGCACGTGTAACAGACTGCAGTTGCCCCATGTCATAACCCTGTGTATTATTGGTAGATCCTACGCAATATGCAATGTATCTCATATATATAATATATTGCATGCAAGTGCTTCTACGCGTATGTTTCTACAAGGCCCCATCCCCTCGCCACGTGCCTCACAGGGTACAGAAACTTACGTCGTAGAGTAATACGATATTTATTTCTTGCACGGGAGTTTCCAGATTCTGAATAAAGCACCGCGTACAGTGGTTTTATTTCCCATACCACGGCGGACGAGAACGTCTACCGAAGGCAGACGCAGGTCTGCGGTGCTACAGACGCCGTGGGTGGTCCAGATAACGTTTTTAACAGGCGGCGATCGGCGGGAGCAATCGACGCTTGTCTACTTGGCGCCCCTCTTCGACGGCAGGGGTGAGCATCCAGGACACCTCCCGGATAGGAAAGTGGTTAGCCAATGGCCGGCGCAGATCCAGCAGTGCGCTCCGTCCAATACGCCGCCAGCGTCTCGGATTTGGGCGCAATTAATACTCTCCCCTAAAGCAACAACCAAAGGAGGTGACCGAACCGCAACATTGGTCTTTCCGCCATGCACAGATAGCGCCGGCTGTTAACTTTTACCTTTTAGACCCTGCAGTGGCGCACGGAGTAGGCCGGATATGGAAGGTTGTATCACCTCGAAATCTGGCGATCGCATTGTAAACCAATGCCGTTCAGTCACCCGATCTCTTCTAGTCCAATCCGCAAGCGTCGTGCACAAGTACACGCTGTGATGGGCTCTCCTAGCCGGGAGGATGCGGCCCTTCGATTTGCTCCTCCTCCCTAATGCGACGTAGCCTGGGCATGGGCTTAGGTAGATGCACGCAAAAAGGCAAAGGTCCGTACCGCTATATTCTGCGGCGTACCTGGGCTCCTTCGGTCCTCTCGCTCTGTTCTGTCCTCGCCTCGTCTTCTGCGGGCCATATATAGATGCCTCTGATCTCCTCCTCGGCCTTGTTTCCTACTCTGTGACGCTCTTTCTTTCAATAACCGCCCGGTTAGAATACGACACCAGCCGCAGCCTTCGTATTGTATCATCTACCAGACATATCTGCGATTTTCTGTCTTCGGAGTGGCACGCAACAATGTGAGACGCCCGGCACCGCACCCTCCCTAGTCTCCCGACATAACACCTTGTACACTGCTGCATCTTTTACCGTGCCTTGCTAACAATCTGCTACTCCCCTCCCGCCACCAGATGCTCTCTGTGTCTGTCCTGATGCTGGGCTTGTCTGCCTTCGCGGGTGTGGTGACCTCCACGCCTATTGCGGCTCGGGACACCTGTGTCTATACGTGCGGTAGTGTTTGCTACTGGCAAACCGATATTGATGCGGCGCTCGCAAAGGGCTACTCCCTCTACCAGTCTGGGCAGACTCTTGGTAATAGCTGAACCCTTTTCAAATCCGGCATTGCCAAGTAGATGCAGCAAGGTGCTAATGGGGATCCAAAAAAAGGTTCGGATAAATACCCTCACCAGTACAACGACTACGAGGGCTTTAGCTTCCCGACTTCTGCGCCGTGGTACGAGTTCCCTATTCTCTCGAGCTTCCAGGTCTACTCAGGTGGCTCGCCTGGGGCCGACAGAGTCGTTTTCGACTCGAAGGGGAACTTTGATAGCCTCATCACGCATACGGGAGCCAGCGGTGATGATTTCGTCGCCTGTAAGAAAGACTAGATCTGGCTCTTATGGCTGCACCTGGTGGGCATCGGCCAGCGGCCCGGTGAGGATAGCCGGACGTGGCGGCAACTGCTGAAAGACCTGGACGGCACCTAGGGCTACGACTTTGACGTAGACCTGATAATGCAGTACGTATAGGGGTTTTTGGGGGTTTTTTGGTTTTGTTGGGGTGGGGGGGATGTTTCTTAGGTTTTGGATCTCCGTCTCTACTTGGACTTACGGATATGAGACACATATATGAAGTAAATGTGCAATAGGCTGCTGGCATTTCATCTAGGATTAGTATATGGAAAACAGACAGTATAACTTGTATAGATGTATATTTTATGACTATTACCAAAGTAAGAGAAGAAAGAAAGAAGACTTTCGCTTTTTAGTTGAATCTTATAGGACGTGTACATCGAGTCGACCTAGCAAGCCGATGCTATTAATGTAGACTAAATTATTTGTGAGGGTTGTGGTCTGTGAAATAAAGACTATCTGTAGTAGCGCCGCCCATTGTTCTTTTAGGAAGCGATGAGGAAAATATAACCTCGGAGCGAGTAATGGCTCAATTGTTATAATTGTTTAACTTACTTAAAAGTTAATTTAGAAGTCTACTAGCTTCTATTTGTGTAATGGCTGCTTGAGTACCTTTTTGCTCGACTATATTATTAAGTTTTACAGGTCAAGTCTAAAAATGACCCTTAACCTTACTTTAGTATATCTTTTATAACTCGTAAAAATAAAAATAGTGAATAAAAAATACAAAGAAAAATATAACAACTGATATACTTAGACGGGTTAAGTGTAATACTAGATTATTCTACAAGCTGGGAAAGACTCATAAACCTCCAAATAGTCAGGGTTGCGAATTAGTATACTAATTGTAGTATAAGGCCATACTAATACTAATTAAAATTAATGTAGTATATACTAAATTAGTATGGATTTTTTTTATACTAATTTAGTATACTAATTATAGTATGAAGGCAAATTAATACTAAATACTACAAATTAATTTCGCAACCCTGCAAATAGTAGAAGCCATAAATATTCTATCTTTATTTAGCCTAGCTATCTTATATCAAAAGCGTGGTAGTATCCTTATCTACTTTTGTTAGGTTTAACACCGGATTAGGTAAAAAGAGTGTTAGGGGTGTTGATGGATAGGTAGTCACAATAGGTTCTCGTTAAGTAGAATAGGAATCGTCGTCGAAGACAGCAAAGGTAGGTATAGTATTATGATAAGACTAAATCTTACCCCTTTTCCTGAGAAGAGGGGGAAGACAGCTTACTTAAGTTATTGAGAGATCCTCTCTAGCTCCACGTTAGAGAGTCGTTGACGATTAGTTAATTATTTACATGATATAGTTTTAGTTAAATAAGTTAATTACGCGTATTTTACGGTATTAGTTAGATAAGTTGGTCGTTTTATAAACTTAGGTTATAATAATTATTTTTTTCCTCGATAAATTAACTTTTAATTTATTACTTACTTTTTTATTGGTCTTTTTACTCTCGTAACCTTATTATCGAGGTGGTCGGTAAAGAGTTTTAAGAGCGTTAATTTATCCTTTAGTTAATATATATATTATCTTTTATAAACATATAAGTTATTTTATAATTTCTTATATTATATAATAGTTTAATCTTTCGAGCGTTAACGTAATACGAGGCTCAGGAGTATTAAACGAGATATTCGAGCCGGTCTTTTAATTCAAACGATTATTTATATAAATTACGTTTTACGTATTTTATAAATAAATTCGTTTATATTACGTTATAATATTTATTAAATAATTTTTTTATTATTATTAACTTTTTTAATTATATAATTTTTATAACTTTATTTAAAGGCGTTGCATATAAAGAGCCGTTATAAAATCATTTACGCCGTATTATAAACTCAGAGTTACGTTATAATCAGGGTTACGAAATTAATTTGTAGTATTTAGTATTAATTTTAAATTAATGTAGTATTGTAGTATTAATTTTAAATTAATGTAGTATTGTAGTATTAATTAGTATTAGTATGGCCCTCATACTAATTTAGTATACT
>WOUA01000099.1:0-17638 GCA_021397985.1 Sporothrix dimorphospora
CCCCCCCCCCCCCCCCCCCCCCCCCCCCCCCCCCCCCCCCCCCCCCCCCCCCCCCCCCCCCCCCCCCCCCCCCCCCCTGGGGTTAGTCCATATGCGAGGTGATACGCTTGCTCAATTTATTCCTATTCGTTGTAGTGGTACACCTGGAGGGGTTAGTAAAAGAAGAAAACAAGAAATTAGGAACGGTGGGCGAGGACTCACTTTGTAGTTGGGCAGGCCGACCGAGGCCCAGCCGAGCCGCTTGGCCATCCGCGCAAAACCCTCCGTCTCGATGAGGTGGTAAAAGGGGAACGCCGGGAACATGGCGCCGTCGCGGTGCACCTCGGCCTTGACGAGCAGCGCCGTGCCGCCCACGCCGTCCAGGGGCACCTCCTGGTGCGGGCTCTCGCCGGGCGTCGTCATGTACGTCATCAGCGCGCGGTACGTCGCCATCTCCGCGTAGCCCTCGAGCAGAATGTCGTCAGGTCCCATCCTGGACGCCAGCTCCTGGGCCGTCGGGCTGTCCTGCCAGTTGTTGTAGTCGTAGGGGCGCTCGTCCATTTTGTTGGTCTCTGGGTTCACAAAGCGCTGGAAGCAGTTGGGCGCGATAATGGGCGCGTCGTGCGAGGCCAGGTCCTGGATCAGGCTGGGCGGGGTCTCCACAATGTCCGAGTCGAGCCACAGCACCCACGACGTCGAGGGCCCCAGGGTCGTGAACAGCAGCGAGTTGCGGGCCTTGGCCATGGCGGCGCGGCGCGCCTTTTGGTGGTCAATCTTGTGGCGCTCGCCCTCGTCCTGCGAGGTCAGGGGTGGGTCGATGTCCTGGCGCAGGATGATGATGCTCTTGAAGCGCTCCTTTTCGTCGCCAAACTTTTGCGTCTTGGTGATCTGCGCCTGCAGCGCCACCGTGGCCGCGTTGCCCTCCTTGGTCTTGGGCAGGATGAAGGCGAGCGTCATCAGCTCGTGCGGGTACGACAGCTTGAGGAGGTTGTCCCAGTACGGCTGGTAGAAGCGTGCCATGGGCGAGAGCACGAGGATGTGCTCGTTGTTCTCAATGGGGCTAGAGGTCGTCGTGACGTTGTTCATGTTGTAGCGCGTCACGGGCGGCGGTAATGGCTTGCCCTTGCTGGACGACTTGCGAAACGGCGACGTCGGCGGCGACAGCGGGTGCGAGGCTGCGTTGGCGTTGCGCGCCGCGGATATCGTGTGCGAGCCGCCCGAGGCGACCAAGAAGTAGATGATGAAGATGCATAGCACGGCGCCGATGGCGATGGTAATGGGGTTGGCCCGCTTTAGGCGGACGGGTCCCATGGGTCGCGCCATGGTCGGTTGTGTGTGGTGGGCGAGGATGGGAGGAGGGGGTGGAGGGTGTCGATGAGAAGCGAGACCCGATGCTCGCTCGCGTCGTCGGGGTCGGTACTGGCGTTGAGGTCGTCGAGTCTTCGATCTTCGATCTTTGTCGTCGAGTTGTTGGTCGTTCAAAAGAGCTTCCGCGTCTCGGTCACGTCCTCCCTTGCCAGCGCAGAGGTGAAAAGAGAAAACAGGGCAAATTACAAAGAACTAAGAACAAGAGTATGAAGGAAGGAATAGAAGCGAAAAAGGCCAAGGGGGACAAAAAAGATACGGGTAAGGTAAGGAAAAGGGCGCAACTGCAACTGCAAACGGAAGCTTGCCAAGACTGCGAAATTGCTAGATGACAGGCGGGAAGCGACAACGAAGCCGTTTCTTGTGGGTGTTCGTCTTCAAAGATCCAAACAAGAGGATCCGAGCCGCAACGC
Organism: Sporothrix dimorphospora; assembly: GCA_021397985.1. NCBI lineage: Eukaryota > Fungi > Ascomycota > Sordariomycetes > Ophiostomatales > Ophiostomataceae > Sporothrix > Sporothrix dimorphospora. The sequence goes on from WOUA01000099.1 coordinate 1,758, forward strand.
CAAAGGGAGGGGGTAGAGAAGGAGGAGGCGTGAGCGATTGGGCGAGAGGCTGGCGAGAGGGTTCAAAAGGAGAGAAAAGAGAAAACCAAAGTCAACGGTGAGAGTCGGGATAGACTTCTGAGAAACAAGGAAGGAGGGACAAAAAAGGGAGAAGGGGAAGAGATTAGGAGTCGACAGCAAATGGAGACTTGGTACACAAATTTGCACAGAAAAGGAAGGCTCCAATTTGGAGGATAACGGGCGGCAGGAGCCAACAAGGGGCCAACTGGAGCGTGTCCTTGGGGGGCTGCTTCAGGGCTGTTGAGATCCAGCGGGGCCAGTAAGGCCCAGCCAGGTCCCAGCTGGTGATTAGAAAGAGACTAGCCCAGGGCAGTTGGCAATAGGCTCTTCTGTCCTTTCCAATTGCAGCGGGTTCTCCACCAGCGACGTACTCCGTAGCTCTCTTTCTGGGAAGGAGCCGCTGACTGGCGCCAATCGCACGGCAGCAAAAAAAAAAAAAAAAAAAAGGAGGTGAAAAGGGGCAGGCGCGCCCCCCGACGCGGTGGCCATTTACAGTGAAGTGGCCCAAGTGGAAGGTGTCGTATTATCTGACGAAATGGCGAGGAAGGCGCACTCGACAGTCGAAAAGTTCGTATCGCGCAATTACGAGGATGTCTGCGCCGCGCCGTATTCGTAAATGCATGCACGCAAAGGCGATACATTTCAGCATGCATTTGCAGTTGCAGCAACATGGCCTTCCTTTCACAAGCTGTCACAGAGCACGAGGTTCTTCTCAACACGCTGTGAGACGCGAGAAACCTGCTCGAGTGCACCTTAGACGCACCTTATCAACGGCTCCGGCTATGGATGAATCTGCAATTTGCGCTATCTGGCAAATATGCTTGCTCTATGCCGCATCTTTACCTCTCTAGCAGCCGTGTTTTTCAGGGAGATACGCCCAGGGCCAGAGAGGCTGTTTGTATAGCCGATATTTCGCCTCAGCGAACTCTCACGCTCTTGTGGTGCAGCTACATTTTGTGGCGCTCTCTAAGATGTGCGAGTCAAACAGGTCTCCCAAGATGTCATCCTCCGTCACCGAAAATAAAGCTGGGCAGATTCCAAAGCTCAGCGAGCATGTTCCCTCCATTGCGTGCAATTGTCACTGCGAGCTCGCCGCCGCTGGTCCCTCATAGGAGCTCTCCTTGCACCTCTCAGCAGCTTCATCTGTATTGAAGACCTTTGTAAATCTAGGCAAAAATGGCCAGCATTGTTGATTTCTTCTCACAAGGCTCTGTGGACACATCGTCTGTACGTCGTAGAAAGCGAACAGCAGGTTGCACATTGGCGATGTTCTTTGAGAAACGGTGTGACCTGTCGTTGCGAGTACGACCGTTTCAACGACACTCGCTTTGATGCCTGAGGCAGCAATATCTCTGGAACGGGCCCACTCCGTTCCTGCGTCAAGTTCCTGAGCGGTGGCCGCACGCCAGTGGATTTCAGACCGCAAGGCAGCAAAGGCACTGACTAACCCTGGCAAGCTGCCAGTGGCCAGTGGCCAGCTGCAGGCCAGACAGCGCTAAGGCACCGCCTGCAGCAGGCAAGGCGAGGCCGCACCACGCACCCACGCACCCACGCACTCCAGGCAAAGCTCGCACGCGTCGCAAAGCTGCCTTGGAGCTTGGTGTCGACGTTTGGACTCTGGTGCCTCATTTCTCTCGCCTTCCACAGCACGACCACCACACACCCAAACCGCATCACATCATCATCACCACCGCACACCACCCACACCGGACCGTGCTCTGGCCTTTTTCGCTTCGCACTCGCTCTTTTCCGCTCTTCTCGCCCATTCGTGACTTTCAATCGTCGTCCCTTATAATCCATCCATCTTCACCTGCGCCAACAACAAACGCATTTCCCGAGCTTCCTTGCGTTATCGACGAACGAGACGACCGGCTTCAGCTCTTCTTTTGCTGACCGACCGACCGGAGACCACCTTCCCCATCCCTCCTCCTTTCCACAATGGACACCCTCGTGGCTCGGTACAGCCGCCCGGCCTTCCGGAACCCGGATGAGTTCGACAACGACAATGACGAGTTTGACTACAACGGCTCCCTTCCGGGTCTTTCGCACAGATTTGCTATGCCGCCGATAGCACAGGTGAGTTGAAACACGGATCGGCAGCTTCCTACTATCGCGAGACGTCATCGACTAACCCTCCCTCCCCCCCCCCTCCAGCCCTCTTCATGGCTCCGCGCGGCCACCGACGACCGCTCCAACCCCAGCTGCCCCATCAAGATTGCCCACGGTACCACCACCCTCGCCTTCCGCTTCCAGGGCGGCATCATCGTCGCCACCGACTCCCGCGCCACCGCCGGCAGCTGGATCGCCTCGCAGACCGTCAAGAAGGTCATCGAGATCAACAACTGCCTGCTCGGCACCATGGCCGGCGGCGCCGCCGACTGCCAGTACTGGCTCGCCTGGCTCGGCCGCGAGTGCCGCCTGCACGAGCTGCGGCACAAGCGCCGCATTTCCGTAGCCGCCGCCTCCAAGATGCTGGCCAACCTGGTGTACAGCTACAAGGGCATGGGCCTGTCCATGGGCACCATGTGCGCGGGCGTCACGCCCGAGGAAGGCCCCGCGCTGTACTATGTCGACTCGGACGGCACCCGCCTGTCGGGCAACCTCTTCTGTGTGGGCTCGGGCCAGACCTTTGCCTACGGTGTGCTGGACGCCGAGTACAAGTACGACCTGACGGAAGAAGAGGCGTTGGAGCTGGGCCGGCGCAGCATCCTGGCGGCGACGCACCGCGACGCGTACTCGGGTGGTTTCATCAACCTGTACCACGTCAAGGAGGAAGGTTGGGTCAAGCACGGCTTCAACGACACAAACCCCATTTTCTGGAAGACGAAGCTGGAAAAGGGCGAGTTCTCCAACGTCACGAGCTCGTTCGAATAAAGGAGCAGACACAGGGGCATTAAGCGGCAGGCGCGTGAGAGAGCGGATGAGGTGACAAGAGAGAGAAGCGGGCATGAAACACAATGAAATACCAAGAAAAAAAAAGAGAAGGAAAGATATGATGGGCAGGTCGAAGAGGGCATGAGGGAACCGACTACGTCTTGTCAACAGGCCAACCACGGCGAGACGCTGATCCTTCTGCCTTCCTCGAGCCTTGTCCCATCTCGTCCGTGTAAACTGTACAACCACTTTGGGCTCGTTTTCCTTTTTTATTTTTTTTTCTCTATTGTCCTCAGCTTTCCTATACAAATACATTACTGGCGATTTTCTACTAAACCACGACGTCTTATCTTTTCCTAGTATTCGTGTATATGCATGTCGTGAAATCATTGACTATTGAGAGGGGTATCGTTTTACTGTCGTTACTGTGCACTCGTCTTTACCCAGCCGCTCGGGCCCAGGATCCCACCGTCTTCCGCGTTGACATCCATGGACCACTTGCGGATCGGCAGCACACTGAGGTCCGTCTGCCACCCAGCTTCGTACATCTCCATACCGGCCCACGCGATCATGGCCGCATTGTCCGTGCACAGGGAGGGCGGCGGTGCCACAACCGGCAGGTGCCCGTAGCCTCGCACATCCAGGGCCGACCGTAGTATGTACCGTAGGAACTGGTTGCTGGCAACACCGCCCGACACGACGAGGCACGTCGGCGGCGTGTCTCCACTTTCGCCTCCACCACCTGCCCCAGCGTCCAGCGCAAGCAGTAGGCGGCTGGCGAGGTGCTCGAAAGCGAGCTGCATCGTCCCCCTGGCGAGAAGGCGCCGCTCGTCGTCGGGCATGCTCACCGTCGGTTCCGGTGGAGGAGGGGGTGTAGGATCTATCCCTGCTGGTGGTAGATGGGGATCACCGCCGGCCACCTTGATCACCGCGCCGTTGAGACCCGAAAAGTCAAACCGCAGCGCTTTGCGCAGGGCGCCATTACCCAGCGGCGCCTCCAGCCGCCAGCCGCGACCGGACTCGAATGGGCCCATCTCGTCTCGGCGGGTGGCTGGATACCGGTAGCCGCTGTATGCCTCCTTGTCGGCGTCTTTCGTCGCCTCGCCCTCGAAAGCAAACGCCTCCAGCAGCGCACCGTACGGCAGACTGCGGCCCGCCTCGGCCTCGGCGGCTGCTATAAAGCCCCGCGGCAGAATCGCCCGCGCGCACTTGTCGAGCAGGTCGCCGACGGCAATGTTGGCGGCGGATGCGAGGACGCGGTGGTCGTTGAGCGCGCGCGAGTGGACCAGCATCGTGTGGCCGCCCGAGACGAGGAACGACAGGTAGGGGAAGGCAACGAGGGATGCCGGTGCGTCTTCTGCCGTGGACGACGACGGCGTCGCCGTCGTCGCCGCCGCCGCCGTCGAGTCCATGGCCTCCACCAGCCGCGGCGTCAGGGCGTGCGCCTGCATGTGGTGGACGCCGACCAGCGAGACCTGCCAGGCGACAGCCAGGCCCTTGGCCACGGCCAAACCCGTCGCCAACGACGACGCCATGCCGGGCCCGCGCGTTACCGAGACAAAGTCGGGCCTCCCGGGGCCGGCACCATCCGATGGCAGGTACTCCATTGCCCTCTGCACGAGAGGCGCCAGCGCGGCCATGTGCGACTCGGCCGACGTGAGCGGATGGATGCCGCCAAAGGCGCGGTTGTCGGCCGTGATGCGCTCTTCAAACAGGAGACGTGCTCGGGGAGTTGCTGCGTCTGTTTCTGTCACCCTTTCCTTCTCCAATATGGCCACACAGGTGTCGTCGCAAGAGGTCTCAATGGCCAGCGTCACGAGGCTGTTGGGCCATAGGCGTTGGGCAATCGTTGTCGATGCGATTGTGGCGGATACTATGTCGGGATCTGTAGGACCGGCTACGCTGATTTGGCGGGTACTGCTGTTTATCGATCGTCTCGTACATAGTGGAACTTTTGCAGCTGCAACGAGACCCTGCTTCGAGCCAAGGGTGGATGGCGATGGCCGCGAGGAAGACTGGGCAAGGCACAAGCGACATGGCCGCCGCCAAGGCGCGCGCATGAGGGCCCGCATTGAGAATATCCCGAAAATGAAGGGCTATAAGGTGATCATATTATGCAAAAATAATACAATTTCATGATTTATGAAAGGCGTCTAGGTCGGTTCCGTGGAGTTGAGAGTTGGTGATTCGAGATGTTGAATAGCGTTGAAAAACTTCATATAACACGAATTCACGTGATCATAACTACTAACTGCACCCAACTCAGGGGGCAACAAAACAAACAGAGAACAACTAATCGATAATTGCCGTACAGACATAGTTTTTGATAAATTTGATACATGGTATTGATGTTTGGTAAAGTGTATGCTTTTTGCAAATGTTGGAAAAATAAAGTATCCCAGAAAATTAGATGACAACCGATAGGTTGTGAATATGAATATGCCCCCAAAAAAAAACACCGCAGATATGCATGTTATGTTCCTTCCCTTTTCCATATTATCCAAATATTATGCAAAGTAGATGATCCTCCTCTCTCTTCTCGTCTTTTCTATGTCGAAGTGAACGAACCACCATGCCACGACACTTCCATCAAACGATCGTGTTGCCGTTCACACCCAGAAAGTTGTTCCATGTGCACTGGCAGCCGCCGGTGCCACCGTCGGAGCCGCCAAAGGTCGGGTTCGTCCCGTGGTTGATGAGAGCCCCCCCAAAGGACAGGTTGTCGACAATGGACGACGCGTTAGTCAGCTGGATCTGCTGCTGCCCGTTCACGGCACGCGCAAAGACGCCCTTCTCCAAAAAGTCGCCGCCGTGCAGGTCCTCGGTCAGCGTGATGGGGTAGGGAAACGTGCCCGGCTGGGTGCTGTTGGAGGTGCCCACGCTGCCCGTTCCCGACGAGGTAGAACGGGTACCGAGCAGCTGCGTCGTGTTCTCCATGCGCGTCCAGATCTGCACCAGAAACCGCGTCTGCAGCCACGTGACAATGTGGTTGGCGTCGACCTCGAGCGAACCGCCGTTGGCGTCGCTGGCCAGTGGGCTGGTGTCGGGCGTGATGGACTGCACGTAAATGGTCTTGGAAAAGTACGTATAGAAGCCAAAGTGCTCTGTCGCCAGGCCACGGTCGTACAAGCGCAGAGGCTGCTGGATGGGCAGGGGGTGCACGACCGCCGGCGCACCTGTGCCGTCCGAGTTGAGTGACGGCTGCGGGAAGCCGTCTGCGGCCGTGGGTGTCGCGCTGCGACGGTCCAGGACGGCATTGGGGCCGGCGGTGGTAGCATTGACGGAGGACAGGAATGTGATGTAGAACGGGGTTGGCTCGCCGGCCTTGTTGTTCGCCACAATTCCATCGGTGGTGTTTCCGAGGAACCACAGCTCCTGGAAAGATGGCGGTGCAGGCTGTGGCGTGAATCCGGCGTCAAATTGCTGGGTGGCCGTCGAAGCGGCGGCAGATGCCTTGCCTGTAGCAGAGACCACAGGTGTGGGGATGGTGCCGGCCGGGACGTTCCACAGCTGCTTGGTGCTGTTGTCAAACTGGATGTCAATGAAAAACGACGGCTCGTCTCCCGAGTACTGCCCGTTGGCAGACTGCTGTTCTTTCGGCAATGAGCAGCTCCAGAGCGATGTAGGAGAGACGCAGCCCGGCTTGTTGACCGCGTTGTCCGTGCCGATAACGGTCGTGACACCGGTCGGGATCGGCGGAAAGTTCGTGAGGTTGAGCCAGAACGAGTACTTTTGAGCGGGTGCGGCATGCTTTTTAGACAAAGTGACGGCCAGCGCAGTGATTAAGGTGATCAGCAAAACCAAGCCGCCAACAACGCCCATGCAGATAAGACGGTGGCGTTTGCGACTTTCGCGGCCACCCTTGCGACCGAAGCAGCCGCTGTTGGGCAGACAGCCACGGCCCCTCCACAGGCTGCCCGCGCGCATAGCGGCAGCGTCTTCCTTCTCGTGGCGGCGCCGAGACCGTTCCACCTTGGCGGCTGCCTCGGATGCAACCATGGCAGTACCAGGAAGCAGTGCACCCGACGGCCGGCTGGGCAGTGGAGTGCCGGCGGCGGCAGCGGCGCTTCTCACACCCGCGGGTGTAAGAGGTACATCGGACATGTGGATACCGCCCTGCGACGTCATGGTGTGCGCCAAGCCTGGAGACACTGGGCCGGGCGAGGGTGGGAAGTTTTCGCGCAACGGGTGACCCGGCGGGAACACGGCACGGTATCGGACGGTCATCTCGGGGCGCGAGGGCGGCTCGTAAGGGGGTGGAGCATCGGACGGTGTCAGCCGGCCTCGTTCAGCACGATCAGACAATACACTGCGTGCAGTCAAGGGAGCCGCTGCAGCCTTTTCGGAAACCTGAGCGATTCTAGGCGTGAGACGCGGGGTGACGACACGCTGTGTAGGCGCTGCCGACCGAGAAGACGAGGCGACGGTAGGTGAACGCTCGTTCACGCGGTAGACATGCGCGTTGGCAATGGCGGTGGAGATGCCTAATGCGGGCTTCTGCGACTGCGTGGAAGCGGCCATCTTCTCGTCGGCGGTGCTCTTCTTCCACCATTCTTCTTCCGGTGCTAAAAGGGGCGAGATGGGCGTAGTGGAGATGGCGGCCGTTTGAGCAGGTAGAATGGTGCTTGTTTGAGGCAGGGCAGGCACGGCCGGGATCACCTCTCTAGCGTGTAGGGATGCTGCCGACAGAGGCGTCTTGGCCGACCCAGGCGTCAGTGGCGACGACGTCTTGGCCGAGAAGGGGTGTGCCGCTTGCTCCGTAAATGGCGTCTGAACGTGGTCCCACCACCCCGAGTGTGTGGTGTCAATCGTGTTTGCCATTGACCGTGCATGACGGCCGCGGGGCCTAGACATTCTGCTGTACGACGCCGGGCTGCCGTCCTCTTCAAAGAGCGTGATGGGTGTGTCGGCGTCGAAATCATCCACCTCCCGAAGAAGGAGACTATCATGTCTTGCAGACCGGCCGTTGCTTGGTGCATTTGTTGGCACAATTCCCACACCCAGTGCGTCACGGTAGGCAGACGGTAAGCTGGGAACGGGTGGCGCTGGTTGGGCTGTTGCAGATTGGCCGCCGAAATGGGAGTAGATGCTAGACGCGACGCGCGAGGCAGAAGCGCCGGCACTGCGCGGCGAACCCTCCTCGGTATCCGGCGACCACACCGACTGCATCTGCGCTGGCGGCGACAGGGAGGACACCTGGTGGAGGTGCGAGTTTTGCGTTGCACCCTTGCCAAGGTACGTAGGGATGTCCATCGGGGTCTCCAGCGTGGCCGTCTGTGGGCTGACCGTGCGGCCCACGAGGTCGTCCTCGGGAAAGCTGATGCCGATGACAATGGGGCGGTCGTTGGGAGAGAGGTCTTGCGCAAGTTCGACGGCGGGCGAGCCGGTCTTGGCGTTTCGGCTGCTGTTGCTATTGCCGTTGCTGTTGGCTCTACGCCTCCGCCAGTGCCAGTTGCCGACGGACGAGTCGGACGGTTTGCCCTCGAGGGCGAGGAGAGCGGCCGCATCAACGAACTTGCCTGGTCCCGCCGGGGGTTGTTGTTGTTGTTGTTGTTGTTGTATTTGCCGTTGCTGTTGCTGTTGCTGCTGTTGCTGGAGAAGTTGTTGTTGTTGTTGTTGTTGCATCTGCTGCTGCTTGCGCAGCTTGGACATGTCGGTGACCAGGCGGATGCCGGCCTTTGCGTTCTGGGCCTTTTGGCGAGCACGCGACTTGAGCCGCGACGGCTTGGGGGCCGAGTGGTGTGTAGGCATTTGTACGGCGGCGGTCGACATGCTGGTACTTGTACGAGAGCGTCTGGAAGAAATGGTGGTTGTAGTAATCAAGGAAGCTGGGTTGCGAGAGTCGGCGGGTGTGTCGGGCGCTTCTTCTATTGTTGCCAACAGAGGCGGATACTCGCCATGACGGTCGTCGTGCGGCTCGTCATGGCCTTCGGAGGTCTCCTCGTCATACTCGCTGTCCCAGTCCTCCCAGTCCTCACGGCCGGTCGGCACCCCGGTGTGGTGGCGGCTGTCGAGGTTGTCACGACCGGCATGCTCGTCATGGTCGTCGAAGGGCGTGTTGAAGGGGCTGGATTGTAAGGCGCGTAGGTCGTTCATCGTTGTGTTGGGGGTATAGGAACACTCGGCCCACGAAAATAAAAATGGAAGAGGATGTATGGCGGTGTGTACGTGATGTAATGGCTCTGCCAGAGGGCCAGTTTCGGTGATGTATGTGATTGATGATGCTTGGTATATCGGGATACAAAAGGGGGATGAAAAATGCTCAAAAAATAAACAAATGCGATGCTAAAATGGAAATATTTTTTTGAGAAACAGGAAGCACCAAAAGATACGAAAAGGGGTATTGACCTTCAACAGGAACCCGGGTGAGGACCCCGAGCGAAGTCTCGTGGTCGAAATGGGCGAGAAAGGCTATTGATGAAAGGAAGTGGAGGAGGCAAAGCTATTGTTCGTCGATAAAGGCGGAGAACAATGAATAGCGACAGCATCCAACCACACCACTGCGTCACTCGACAATAGACAAAGGGCCGACAACAAAGCGAGGGCGAGAAAAGAAGCAATGTTTGAAGAAAACAAAAGGGTGAAAGAAAGGAGGAAGAGACGAAAGGAAGAAAAGACAGAAAAGAGGAAAAGAGACAATAAGAGTGCGGGAGAGTCGGATTGGGCGAAAGATAGGATAGGAGGGGAAGAGAGAAAAGGAAGAAAGAAACGAGCAACGCGAAACGAACGGCTCTGAAGCGTGTCACCCAAAACAGATGTAGGAGAAGGGAAAGGAAAGAGAATGGGAGAGAAGAAAGAGAAGAAGAAAGAAAAGAAGAGTGAGAGAACGAAAAAAGGGAAGGGAAACCAGACGAGGCAAAGACGAGACGTCACGTCCGTGTTTGTGTGGACGTATGCGTGTGAGAGAAAGAGGCCCAGGGCGGCGGCCAAGGCCAAGACCCCCCTCCGAGCGCTCCTGCCTCCTCATGAGGTGTTGTTCCAAGAATGGAAAGCACGATTCCGGGAAGGAGCGGATCCAAGCCAGCCAACCAAACCAGCTGGTTTGATTCGTCCCCATGCAAAAGAGCTTTCTTTGGCAGGAGGCTGTTCGCTGTTTCCTTCTTCAAGTTGCAGGGATGCCGCAGCATACGGCAGGAGCGACAGGAACGACAGGAACGACAGGAACGACGAGAACGACAGGAACGACGAGAACGACAAGACCACGAAAAAAAGCAAAACCAACATGCAGAAGGCGCTGCAGGGCGAAATAAACGAGGCCCAAATGCCCCACCGTCGCACAGAGAGAGAAACTGCCCAGATCATGGAGAATGGGGCTCTCTCGGGCCGGTCGTTTCCCCAAGAATAGCGGGCGGAAATGAGCCTCTCGGAAACAAAGACAGCAAGAGGCCGCGTTGTGAGGCTGTCTGCGCTGCCAGAGTCCGCGAGAGGTCGGAAGAGAGATTGGAGAGATTCGAAGAGATTGGAGAGTTGGGAGAGTTGGGAGAGACGATGGACGCGCGAGGGAGCTAGGCGAGCCAAACGACGTTGGATGTCTGAAATAAGCGCCGCCGAGCGGTGGGCGGGCGCTGCCATTGGCTGCTGTGTAGCCGCCCGTGTATTAGAGCTGGGGCCCACTGCCCACTGCCCAGCTCTCCACAGCAGAGGTTGCAGGGGTACGGAGTATCTTGGACTGGATGGCAGTCGATCGTTCCTGCCCGGGCGGCTGATTGGACTGGGGCGGCTCTCGTTCATTTCAATACTAGCCTGCTCGCCAGCCATGGCAGCTGCCAGCGAGGGACGGTCATTTTGGGAGGGCTTGGTTAGCCGTACTGCAAGTACTCCGTACTGCTTTCTTCCTTTCACCAGGCCTGGCAGGACAAGGCGAAGGAAGACAAGCGCACGTTTCGCTTGCTCCATTTTTATCCGGGCGTTTACTCATGCTTGTCCTCCGTGTCTCGGTTCTTGGCAAAGCCGATGCCTCCAAGCCGATTCCCCAGGAAGCGCCCTCGTTCCAGGCTGTAATATCCGCCCCGTCTCACCCCGGGCGCACACATCGTGCTGGAGTTGCTTTTTGCCGTGCTTCCGTTTCCGTATCTACCTGCCACTCTCTTGTTACTTTATTCAGGTTCGTCCTGCTAGCTCCTACGGGTATACGGAGTTCGGCGTAGAGTGTTGTTTCACTGCCCACAACAAACTGCCGTGTCGTGTCGTGTTGAAGCGCCCTCCAACACGCCCTGGTTGCCCTAGGAGCACGCGCGCGTGTGAGTGGTCATATCCGAGAGTCTTTGGGAGGAGAACGGAGCATGCAGGGAAAAGCTCCTTCAACGGGCGATATGACAGTCGGCGATGGAGAGATGCAACAAACGTCATCACGCACAAATAACAGCGCTCTCGTAACCTTTTGTGCCTTATTTGACCCTATGCACCTACCTACATTATTCATTATGCATATATGCTATTTGTAAGATACGTCGTACCCGAGTCTATCTGTATTCGACTGCGCCTATCCTGTGCCTGAGCTGTGCCTGAGCTGTGCCTGAGCTGTGCCTGACTCGCTCCCATCGCCAGCGGTCTAGACCCCCAGGTCGCCCTCCAGGCTTGGGACGTGCACTAAGTCCGTCTTGGCGGCCGCTGCCAAGGCAAGACCACAACTGACAACTGCCCCTAACGTCCTTTCTAGTCAGGCCCCAGGCCTTGGCCAGGCCCCCTGTTTTAGGCAAAGTTTGGTTACCTGATGGAGACCGACCACGACGACGCCCGTCGTTAAAATAACATGACGACAACTCTTATGGGGAACGGGACGTCAGCGCATGCGTGTCCCGAACTGTCGACGTCACAGCTTTTTTTTCGAGCTCCCCGTCTTTTTTTGTCCTCTTCTGCAACAGGCAGCGGTTGGGAATCGCGATGCAGATTATCAGGTACGGTAAATACATCGCGCAGCCCAATACGAACACATTTTCACATTTTCATATTTTCACATCGAAAACGATCAAACGAAAAGCAAAATGGTATCGGAATCGAATTGGATATATTGATTATCGGGAAAACAATACTTGCAAAGAACCAAGCACTACACCGCTCACAGCTCAAGGAGCTTCTCGCCCCCTAGGTCGTTGGCACTGCATCTAGCAGCAAGCGCACTCCTCGCTGCAGCCGCAGCAGCCGCACTCCTCAAAGAAACCGCCGCGCATCGTCGCGGTGGGCTCCATCTCGGGCTGGGCCTGGAGGGTCTGTTTCATTTCAGTTAGTGCGAGTGCAAATTAAAGCCGGTAGGGCAGGGTGGAGAGAGAGACATACCGGCTGCTCAGTGACAATGCTGTTGTCGGTAATGGCGGCCATGGGCTGCTGCTGCTGGGGGGCGTCTGTGGACGGCATGTTGAGATGTGTGTGTTTGTTGTGGAAGAAAGAGATCAACTCTTGGCAGCGAGGAGCATAAAGTGAGTGGTAGAATTGTGCGACCGTGTGAAGTAGAGGCGTTCAGAATAAGTAGTATTGGATGAGAAACGAGAGAAGAAAAAGAAAAGAGAGGAAGAGAGGAAGAGAAGAAGAGAGGAAACGGTCAGAACGAAAAGAGGGAAATGTGCTCCCTTCTTATCTGCAGCTCGGGGCTGCAAATGTCCTTTCCTCTATTTCCTCCTTTATTTTCCAGTTTCGCATTGAGGAAAAACTTGCGACGAGGACAGCCCATGTCGGTGGGCAAGTAAGAGGAGAGAGTGAGAGAGAGGGAGACGGCAAAGTGGGCGATCGAGAGCCCAGACCGCGGTTGCCCCTCTCAACACTTACGTCTACTACGCCGCACTTGCTTCCTTCCCTGCAGATATACGACGCATTCCCCGTCATGCATTTGGGCCCGACTCCATCGTCTTTTCCCTGTGCTATCCAGGTGCCTGCGGTATCTTTAGTATCGCACTCCGTGGTGTGGAGTCTTGCTGCATGCTGCACGGTCACAAACCAAGCATAAACGTGGTTACGACCCTGTGACGGCAGCTGGCCACGACATGTACACGCATGTGTATGCACGATACGTGGGTAGCAAGGAAAGGGGAACGCCACTGCAATATTAAAAGGAAGTACAACGAAATAAGTTTGGTTGTAGGCTTTAAGTGGCGAGGATATGAGGCAGGGGTCGCAAGAGGACGGCCGACGAGCAAGGAGGGAAAGCAGAAACAGCAGGGTGAGCTGGCGAGTAATGCTCAAACTGGGCCGGACTTGACCCGGGCGAGGTCTGTTTTTCACAAACTGCCCCTTGTAAGTTGCGTGTTTTGGAAAAAACGGTAAAAAGGAGGGACGGAGCAACCCGGGCACAGCGATAACTAGTTTTACCCTTTTCAGCTACTGTGTGAACGGTGAAGACTTTGAGAGACTTTCTGCCTTGCAGCTTTACACTTTCCACTTTCAGAAATGGCCTTTCGCCTTTTTCCACAACGGAGGTAACATGTAGTAGAAACCATGTTGGAACGGGAAGGAAAGCGCGAGGGGCGCAAGTTGAATAACGGGGCGGGCGTAGGGGAGAGAATACGAGGTACCATGAGGTATCGTGGGGAAAGAAGCTTTTTCTGGGCGACATAAGCCGAATGGGGGCGGCCTCTTTAATAAATCACGTTGCGGAGCTCTCCGTTGGGCGTAGGAAGGGCGTCGAGAATTGGCAAAAAGGAAAAGACGGGAGGGACGGTGGAAGACAAAAACAATAAACGTGAGAAACAAACAAAACGTGAGAAACAGAAACGAGCGCACTCGTCCCCGGCATTCATGCCGTGCTGGATGTTCCCAATAGATACCCCTCCACTATGGGCCGTTTTACTGTCTGACCTATTCTATGCTATTTCGTTTCCCTCCAAAATTGGTTTTTTTCTTCTTCCCTTTCCTTTTTCTTTCGCTTCGCACCTCACTCCTGCCGTGTTTCTATCGATGATCAGGGAATTTGCAAGTACTTGTAGGGCGCGCCCCACTGCAATATCTAGATGCATGCAACACCCGAGCTCTTGCCCTAATATTTTCTGTTGCAACGAGCTGGAGGCCTTGTGCTGATGGTTTCTGACGCACTACGCCGTAGATGGATGATGTTCGAACTGGGTATAGATTTTCTCACACAAACATCGTACGTGCTGTGTAGGGCATGAATAGACGGGGGCCGCTTGACATCGTGCTCGACTCTCGGTGAAAGGGTGTCGATTCGTCTTCGCCGAAATCTCTTCCACGGAGCAGACGACGAGAGCAGTGTCGGCGCCGTATGTGGCCGCAGCTCCGCAACCGATCGCGGCCACACGCGGCAGCACCACAGCACCATCGGACCATCCAGAGTCTCACGCAACAGGGGCGCCGTCATCCGCTAGCCGGTGCACAGCAAGCTCCGAGTCATACTCCATTGCCACGTCGCGGGTACCTCGGCCGTCGGCGCTACCCTCCAGAGTCCACTTGTACGCACCCTGTCGTTGACGAGCTATGATGAGGGGCGTCGCACCGGCCACAATAGGAGGGCAGTCGCGCTCCGTCCAGCCCTTAAATGTCGACAGGCAGTACTGTAGCTGACCATTGGCCGCCCCTTGTTGTTGTTGTTGTCTGGAGTTCCCAGGTGGCCCATGCGGCGAGAAGGTGCGGCGGCGGCTTGTATAAAAATCGTCGGCTGTGTTTTTGTGGTCGTGGCCGCCCTCGTGGTTGCGGACGCCCGTTGTGCGCATCAGGGGTAGCGGTGGTGGCCTGCAGTGCCAATTGTAGATGTGCTGGGAGCTGCTCTTTTCTGCTGTTCCCAGGTCGCTGCTCCATACGCATAAGCTCGACAACCAACGTGGCCTCGCTTCAGTTAGCCAGGCCGCGCTTGACTTCGTGGAGGTGCACGTTCGGGTGCGACTCGGCATAGATGGTCTGCGTGCCAAGTTGGAGAATCACCGGCTGCACAACGTCGGCATCGGCAGGCGAAGCGGCCGTAACCTCGTGGACGGCTTCGGCATATGACGGCAGACCACTTGTACCACTTGCATACGCCGGTGGACCGGTTTTCGACGGAGGCTCTGCGGCTGGGTCCACCATACTTTTACTTTGAGAAAAAAAAAAAAAAACCCAACGCGGAGAACGGTCGGAATGTGATGCACAGGCACCGGACGACGAGTACCGGGATATACGGAGACCAGGCTTGATCGGTATCACCTTACACCAAACGGCGCTAGGCAGTTGTGGGCCGTTCTCCTCTCCGGCTCCGAGCGCTTCTCCGTGTGAATGTGGGCAGTTGCTGAACAGGTTTTAGTCTGAATTGATGATGACCTTCTCTATGTGGTATTGCTCAATACCAGCAGCCTCTCCGACAAAGCTGCAGTTCACAAAATTGGTGTCGAGCCAAGCGGTCTTCAAATCGAGTCTCCTGTGAGATCTAGAAATATTGGAATCAAGAGTATCTAACACCACGTCTTGCCCTTTCTTCTATCTGCTTGCACGGTCTAATTGTGCCCGGCGATAGTGCGATCACGCCGGTAGCGGTGAGAGAGTGCTCACCCGGTAGCGATGTTCAAATGGTGTTAATTTATGATAGCCGTTTGTCGTAGTACGTCATGTGTCATATTTATCCTCGCTATTTAATTTGTTCGCCGGTGCATCAACGCGAGGGATACTTGGCGTATATTACGAGGTATCGACGTCCAACGGGCCTTCGGTGCCGATATTTACATCCCGGAGCAAAATGACAGTGACAGCAGATGAATGAGGAATAAACTGCCGCCTAGGAGACATAATGCAATAAGGGAAATGACGCAAAATTGCCAACCAAAAGAATGGAGGCTTATGCTTAAGTTTAAGACAAAACAATAATATCGGGGCAGTGCTTCTCAAGACTCAAAATCAGCAGACGATATCTCCGTCTGTCGCGCAATCCTATGCATGGCGTGTAGATCTTGATCTCGGCCTGCCTTAGGAGATGCGGTAAGAGACATGAAGCATATTGAATTTGCTTCACAGCTGTGAAGCAGCAAGATATAAAG
>WOUA01000099.1:17737-66581 GCA_021397985.1 Sporothrix dimorphospora
GTATTGTTTTTGATCATACTATTATAATGGGATGGTATGCCGTTGCACAAAATAAATAACATTGCTATTTTCTATACCAGCTGTGAAGCAGCAAGATATAAAGTATTGTTTTTGATCATACTATTATAATGGGATGGTATGCCGTTGCACAAAATAAATAACATTGCTATTTTCTATACACAATACTCTTTACTGTATGTTTCTTTCCATTTTTTTTTTCTTTTTTTTTCTTTTTTTCCTTTTATATTAAAAAAATTCGAAAGGAAGGAAAGTTACCAGAAATATAAATAAGTCACAATATAGCAATCTATCGTATCTCGAAGGATACAGAACAGAAAGCTGGTTCGTGAACCGTGGTGTATTGTAATACTCCGTATGTTGTCAGACATCGGAAAGGGCCGAAAGTATTGTGACGTCAACATTGGGTTACATTTACACCGACGCACAAATCTAAGTTACATATCGCATCTTACATCGCACTGCACGAAGGTCGAGCAGATGCAGATTTATTTAGGAATTTATTTTTACATGAATTTTTTTAAGCAACTACCAGAGTTCCTAGTTGGCCAGAATTTTGAGATCTTTGACAGTGTTGGCCTGTGATGTTGTGATGTTATTGGCTTCTTCTAGTTGCCACCAACTAACGCCGATTTCCAGGGTGCTTGAGATCATCAGGGCGCTGTTACCGCCGTTGTAAAATATTGCGTTAGTGATTGTCACGTGACAGTCATCGGCAGTCGACATTTAGCGTCAACGCCTTGCGTCTGTTGGTTCTAAACTGCTTGCGACGCAAGGCAAATATCCCACAAGAGGCGAACATGACGGACGGAGATGCCAAGACGTCGCGGGCTCTTCCTTCACCCAAGTCGCACCGCGCGCAGAATAAAAAGAAGCTCGTTCCCACTTGGGGCCTCTTGGTCGCCTTGCATATCGCGTCACTTCTCGGTGGTAGGTAGAAAGGGACCCAATTTCGCCCCCTTTTTGTCGAAACCGACGGACTCTTCCACTAGGACGAGCGTCGACAACCAGAATACAGAACGCGGTTGGGTTGACGACCGACGAGAGAGAGAACTACATACTCCATCGACGCGTTCTTGTCTTGTTCGTGGCTGATCGAGGGCTACTTTCTTTTTAGTATGACTATTCTCTGAGGAGGGGGCATCCTCTACTATAATACATGACAACATTGTACGGATAAATGTATAGAAGTATCGCTCTGTCCACTTGGTCAACGGCAACAACAGCTCGTACTTATGGACACAAGGTTAGAAAGCCGCAACTTGTCGTGACGTGTGAATTTCGTTGTTGAATGGACAGCGGTCTGGCCCCCCCTGTACTGCCCTGTGGGAAACTCTTTCAAAATGTCTTGGCACAGCCTGTGCCTGCATTTGACGCGATAAAGGGGCGCAAAGCGACCTAAACGGCCGATCGAAAAGGGAAAGGAGGGAAAGGGGGCCCCAAAGACCAAAAAATAGAATAGGGGCGGACATCTTACCCCTGGCTAGTGAAGTCCAGCTGCATTGCGCACATGCACAACTGCTACTCTATTTTCGAGATTTCCCTCTTTTTGTGGTCTTTTGTGCTCCTTTTGGCGCCCTCGGTGCGACGATAGGGACCACAGCAGCACCTCGCTAGGCAAAATACAAAATAAGGGGCGGCGGCTGTTCTCGATTCGCCATATCCCGCACCGACGAATGATCAGTGCCATTTACCAGTGCTGCTTACTGGTACTCCGTGATCCTCCTCAAAAAGAGGAGCGCGGGTGGCTTCCTGCAGAGCTGAGCCGCAAAAAGGCCACATTGATTGGCCAGTGCTCTGCCTCCTCGTCGTCTGTCGAAATCTCGATGAGGCACTACTACGCTGCTCGTCTTCATCTCTGCCCCTTTTGCCTGCGTGGTGGGGGAAGGGAGAGCTCGAGCTGGAGAGTACAGCGCTTGGAGGCCTTGGTTAGGCCCTGAAGGAATGATTCTTCACCGTGCCTGGGGCCTGGAACACACTACTTCCAAATAGGGATGGGCATCTAGTTCCGCAGGGGCATGCCCGACAGATACAGATGAACGTATCTGTCAAAGATGACGCCTTTTCCGCGTTCATTTGGGCGTGGGGCCGTTTTCTCTCTCTTCCACTCAGCTACTTTTCTCGTAAGATACCATACAACTCTTATCTGGGACTGGGAGTGCCTTGAATCACTATTCTATCCACAGACAGAGCCACCATTGATACCGCAAGCTCTGTCTTTCACTGTGAATTCGATGCTGGCTTGTGTCGTTTTGATACGTTTGATTCGCTCGGCTGGCTCGTTTCTCGCTTCTCCTTTTCGAGATCCAAGATGCAGGTCCCAGACCTGGATATCTTGTTTGGTTCCGCGACCGTGTGGGCACTGTGTTTTCGTGCACATTTTGGTTCAGCTCGATTCGTGGTCGTCGAGATGCTTTGGTTTGCCAATTCTGTTCCAATAATTTGACACCCACTTTCAATTTCCCCGTCCTCAACCGTGTGGAGCCTGGGCCAGCAAAAAAAAAAGATGCAAAACAATTCTACGCCGCACGAAGTAAAATGAGGAAAGAAAAATAAAAACAAATAGGGACAGAAAAGAAGAAGTAAAAACACCGACAAAAAGGACGAGCTGTTCTGTCGACAGCTGGCGGCGGTAGTCCAAGCGATCTGATTTTGTAGCATGCCCATCGTCGTACAGATGGACAGATAGACAGATAGATGCAACTCTGGGACGCGGTCTGGACTTCTTTATTCTCTTCTTCCGGTGTGGGAGGATCATGGAGCCCAGGCGGCTGACAATCCTACCGCGTTGAGTACTGCCACAGACGGAAAAGGACAGAGTTGGGATGAACAACCGCCTCCTCTGGTCTCTGCGGCCGCCCGCACCCTGTCTCGCCTTCCCTGTCCGATTGCAGGCAGCGTTGCAGTGATCCTCATCCCAACCAATTTCAGTCTGTTTGAGGAAGCTAGCCGGCGGTTCTTGTTTGCAGTTTGTCTCTGGTGGGAATCTTTTAGGGGCTAGAAGCCTGGCGCCTTACCGCTGCCGCTTCTGAGGCAACGCTAACCTGGATAGCTAAGACCCTTCGTGGGAAAGACTGAACGAAATAACAGACGGGGCTGTGAAACGAAGGAAACAAAGGGTTCCCCCAAAGCGGCCCAAAAAGACACAATGCATCAATGAGATCAACTTTATGGGGGCATTGTCATATTTGGTCATTGCGCAAAATATTCGCAGCACGCGAAAATAGGGGGCTGCATAAGGCGAAGAGCACCAAAAGGGCAAGAGCAAATCCCAGAGGCCCCGCCGTAGCTGCCCACCCACGCCAATTGCGCAGGAGCGCTTTGCGGCTAGAGCGACTGTCGGGCGGCGATATTCTCCATTGGCGGGCTGCTCCTTCCCTCCTTCTGGATACAGGGCTAATTAGCAAAAATCTCAAGCAAATCAAACAATTCGCTGCACGTTTATCTCTTCGCGCTGCCACGGCTGGCCAACGGGAGAGCTTGAAAAATCTAGAGTAGAACTGCAGAAAACCCGGACAAGGGTTCGAGGGGCTACAACAGCGAACGCGACTGTCAAACAGACGGGAGAAGACACCAAACACCCGTTCTTAATTATTCTCCATAAGAGTGCCCATACCAATAGCGCGAGATAACGACTGGCTGGCGTTTTGCACCCCTTTTGCTGCCACTTGGAAGGAACAAGCCTCTGTCGCACACACGCTTCAACGTACTTTCCCTCTACCCAAATTGCGACAGGGAAGAGCGAATGAAAAGGGAAAAAAAAGGAAAGAGCGAACAGGCGAAAAAGTAAAGGGGGAAGGCACGTAGGATAACGCACACAGGGGAGATTCCCAAATAATTTACGAGCTTCCACTTCGCATCTTCATCCTTTCTTCCTGCACCTCGTCTTTTTCACCATCGTCGACTGCCACCGCGTGCATCCTTCGTATTGCTCACCTCCCCGCAGCCACCAGCATCGGGCTTTTGCACCGACGACCACCCACCGTTCTTACCTAACCTCCCCAACGACCAACGAAGACCAGGCTGCAAATCGACCCGGAAAAAGCCACGAGAGATACGAGACGCACGAAGACTACGCTGAACACGAGAAAGCAGTCGACCTCCAGACAATCGACAAGCTCCCGCCTCACATCGCCGAGTTCTGCCCAGCTTTCTGTTCGCGGCTGAGACCCTTACGCCCCAAGTACACCCGCTTCCGGACATCGTCTGCGCCCGCTCCTTGTTTTTACCATCTGGTTATTCCTGCTCACGGTGTCTGTCATTGTCTTACCCGCGTCTGCCTTTTGACCGCGTACCCTCTACCCATTCCATACCCATTCCATATTCCTTCTCTCTCTATTATTCTCTTTTCCCGACCGTGTGGCTGTTTTCCCGGGCTCAACTGCCTTTCCACCACACCACACCACACACAGCCCTGTCGCTGCTTGGTTATCGACTTTTTACAGCTCCCTGCCTACACTTTCCTCCCTCCCTCTCGTCCATCAAGACGATCTACCGATCAAGATCAGACCAGAGACAAGAACGGCAATAGTCCACCTGAAAATCGCCTCCCGCGAACGGCCAACCGACCACCCCAAAAATATCAAGAGTCTTATTTTTAGGGGATAAACCAGCGCCAGGAAAACGGGTTGACAGTGGCAAGTGTACACACGCGCGTGCGCACTGCCAAAACAACCAACCACAGGGTCCAAGAACATTGGCAAGGAGAGAAAAAAAAATTGGGGAACGCCATTTGGCACCTGTCTAGCGCAAGATTCTTTTTCTTGTCCTCCCGCCAAAACTCGTGTCCTTATCCGTATTTCTCGCCAAAGTCGCCTTTCTCGCTCGCTATACGGGAATCCCCTCCACCCTTTTCTCTCACCGTTTGGAATTGGGAGCTCTCTTTCTTCTTTCCTATCCTGGTTCGGCTTCCATCGTCTTTCTTCCTTTGTCTCTCTTCCCTTTGTCCCACATCCCTCTCTTTTCTTTCTCCTCCCCTTTCCATCTGTGATCAGTGTGGCCCGTCAAGTGCCATTCTGGTGACGTGGACACCACAGCTACCAACCTGGCTTCCTCAACACTTTCCACCGCGTCCTCCTCTTCCTTCAGCGACCGACCACGGACGCACCGCCGCCGTTCATCGAGCATTGGTCCCCCGTCTTCGCTGTCGTTGGACGGTCACTCGTCGCAACACTTGGGGGTGAATGCCCGTCAAGCGCCCCTCTCACCAATACCCGGTATGTAATCAGCATTCCAGTCAGACCACCCTGTCTCACAGGAGCGAGAAACAACGAGAAACAGCGCCAACTCCGGGCCTTGTCTCTGTTTCTGTGTGCGCATACGCTCTACTACTGGTCGCTACCATATTTTTTTACGCTTCCGGAGGGACACACAAAGCTGACCTGTTATTCTCTCTTCTGTTTGTTTCTGCCCCCTCGTTTAGGTACACCGAACATCAACATGTCTCTGTCGCGGAGTCCTTCCCCGAGCCCCGACGGCGGCTGGTCCAGTCCTGGCCTGAACATCAACGGAAGCGGTCGATCGAGTCCCTCCAAGTCGTACGGCGACACAAATGGTGGTGCATCCCACGCAGGCGATTTCGCACGATCGCGCAACTCAGGCGCAAGCAAATACCCTTCCTTTGCCACACAGAACCAGGGCTTCTTCACCCGACACATGCGCCAACTCTCCAGCAGTTTACCACGCTTCAACGCAAACGCCCCAACATCTCGCGCCTCCTCGTACTCTGATAAGGACAAAGTAAGAGGGCGATGGGACTTTAGCAACTCGTCGCTTCTCGGACGCGTGAAACTCTTCTTTGCGCGTATGGGGCGTACCACGAGAATTCGCTTGGCCATCGTGCTGGCGCTGCTGGCCGCGATATACATCTTCTACCATTCACGTAAGTGCTTTTCCCGATGATTTATGTTTGCATCGTGCTGCCGTCCTGTCCTGTGCGGAATCAGTTTTGGCAAAAATGCTAACTTCTGGCGGTTGCTGCGGCAGCTCTTATCTACTACTGGCGGAGAACAGCATGGCTTGGCGGCGGAGAGAAGTTCGTCATCATCCTGGCGGCGAACGTTGGTGGTGGTGTCATGGAGTGGAAGGGCGCGCGAGAGTGGGCGATTGAGAGAGACAGCACGCGGAACAAGAAGCGCTACGCCTCACGTTGGGGCTACGACCTCGAGATTGTCGACATGAGCACGAAGAAGCGTTACGCCCACGAGTGGCGCGAGAGCTGGGAGAAGGTCGACTTCGTCCGCCAAGCGATGCGAAAGTATCCCAAGGCTGAATGGTAAGCTTTCACTCTCCCATACTCTGGTTTGTTACCACTGGAACGGCTTTGATCCTAACAGACGCAGGTTTTGGTGGCTGGATCTGAACACTTTTGTTATGGAGCCCTCCTACTCATTGCAGGACCACATCTTCGACGAACTCGAGAAGCACATCTACCGCGACATCAACGAGTACAACCCCCTCAACCTCACCCACCCCCTGAATGACGTGTACCTCGACGACGTGTCCCGGAGCAATGTCGGCAATGGCCAGCCGAGCTCGGTCAACTTCATCCTGTCGCAGGACTGCTCCGGCTTCAACCTGGGCTCCTTCTTCGTTCGCAAGAGTGAGTGGACGGACCGCCTGCTGGACGTGTGGTGGGACCCCGTCGCCTACGAGCAGAAGCACATGGAGTGGGAACACAAGGAGCAGGACGCTCTGGAGCAGCTCTACACGGCACAGCCCTGGATCCGCCAGCATATGGGCTTCCTGCCCCAGCGCATGATCAACAGTTTCCCGCAGGGCGCTTGCTCCGAGAACGGCAACAACACGCGCTTCCACTACGACGAGAACGACCGCGACTTCCTCGTGAATATGGCTGGCTGCGAATGGGGTCGCGATTGTTGGGGCGAGATGTACAACTACCGCCAACTCAGCTACTACCTGAACCGAAACTTGTGGGAGAGGTTTAAGGAGGATCTGCTGTGCGCCGCCTGGTTCAAGCTGACGGGCCAGAAGGTCCATTTTTAAGAGACTGACAGCTGGAGCTCAAAGGGGAATCCGACATTCGCCGGTCCGCCCTCAGCTCGTGCCATCCAAAACCACCTTCCCCCCGTACCCGTACTTCACGTTTATACGATTTTGACGACCTACCTCCCTCTCTTCTCTCTGGCATTTTCGATAAACTTTCCGTCTCCGACGACTATCTGCGACCGAACCCGCTTCTTGCCCGTCACAATTCTCCATCTATACACCACGACCATCCTACACAATACCAGACGGCGTTCTATCTCCCGCTTATTATACACCCCTCCCAAGGGTTGACGACCTTTTCTTTTGCTTTTGCTTTGGCGCCTTTCCTCCCCCTCAGCGGAGAAGGCACTTGGGATAGATTGGAGAGGTGCAGCGGGGCCCTGCTCATCGGATAGGCGGGTCCTGGATTCTGTACCTCCAAACCTCGTTTCAGCATATTTCGCTTCTTTGCCCTCTCCGACAAGCTTTTTTCGGTACGCAAAGCTTTCGAGAGGCATTCCTCATTAGGCAGGGTGTCCAGACCTTTTTCTTGCACACCCTACATATTCGAAAACATTGTCTTTTTTATATCTTGACTTCTACTTCAAACCTCATTCTTCATTTTTGCATTTGATCGATTTTCTCATTGGGTTTGTGATTTTTGTGTATTGTCTGCTAATCCTTGTTCCACCGTTGCCTACTTCTTTTTTTCTGGGCTTCGATTCGAGATGTGGCATCGTTGTTTCTTGGAGCTTGTTTTTCTTTTTCCTCTTCTTCTCTTGTGTGTAATAACTCAAATCTACTTTTTTATTTACGGGGAGGTTTTCACATTGATACACAATAGAGTATCTGGCAGGGTTTTCTACTTTTTTTCCTCTTGCCTTTTTTTAATGGCAAGGTTATAGATCTTTTTGAAAAACAATACAAAATCCGACGAGCCTTTTTTTGCTCAAAAATACTATCTTTATGTTTCAACGAGTGGTGGAAATTACATCATAAATGGCTCTTATACGGTCTTCAAGACCTGATCACTAACATGTGAACAGAACAGCGGAGAGACCCGAACGTTGTGCTCGACTGGCAACCAAAGGACATGTGTTGTAGGTCTTCAAACTTGTTGCCCCGCCCAAGAAGACAGTTGGCTGGCGGTCCTTACAATAGACTCGACATGACGTAGGTATCAGCCATTTTCGGTTCTATTTTTGCTAAGAGATCCTTTTTCTTCGATCTTGTGCGAGGCTACCTGCACCTCAAGGTGGTTCAAAACTGCCATGGTCCTGTCAGTTCTTGACTGGTGTAGACCTTTACCGAAAAACAGCATGGTGCGCATTTACGTGCGCAAAGGTACATATCACATTAGAGAGAAGCATTAGAGAGAGTTTTGTTTTGAACTTTAGAAAGTAGTTTGTAAATTTGTAAAAATAATATGTACAGAAGAATAAAATGATGCCCAGCATCAACGAGCACCCGGAAGCAGTCACGAGGAGAAGTTTCAACTCGACGCCGGCAGGCGGTGGTGGGCAAGAAGAAGGTAAAAAGGGGGCAGGAGAAGTGAAAGATAACGGGGGATCAAGCAGACAAAGAAAAACTGCCGCAAAAGAAAAACACAACAAAACCCAAACAGTCCGAAATAGCAGTGTGCCATCCAAAAATGATAAAAAAGACAGACAGAAACGAAAACAAAAAGCTCTTTGTGCTCAAAAAAAGACCATTGCGAAACAAAATAAACCATGGCGCTAAATTTCTCAATGGGTCAAAAACCAAGGGGGAGAAAATGCAAAGGGTATGCAAGCGAAAGCGGAAAACAAAGAAAGGCACAAAACTCGAGGGGGGCTTTTTTGTACAAATAATCAAACGCTTGAAAGCAGTGGGAAGGGGTCTTGGGTATTCTGGGGGTGTAATGCTAAGGGGGTGCTGGTGGTGATGGGATTATAGGGGCGGAGTTGCAAACCGTGTAGAAGGGATTGGGAACTGTGGCATTAATACTGGGGGAAGGGGAGGGAGTGGGGAGAGGGAAGGAGAAGAGTGAACGGCGTGATTATGCCATGAACGGCACAGGCACGACACCCTCCTTCTGCTTCTCCTCCGTCTTGGGCGGGCTTCTCCGCTTGCTGGCACCGGTGCTGCCGGCCTGAAACACCTTGACGCTGTTGATCAGCCAGTAGGCGTCAACAAAAGCGGCAGCGTTTTGCTGCACGTAGGCGTTGCACGAGCTGGCAAGCGGCGCGCAGGTCGTGTCTTGAGCCCACACTTGGCCGGCCCAGTCGCCGCAGAAGGTCGTGTCAAAGATGATCTGCTGCGCGGAGAAGTACTGGTCAATGTCGCAGCCGGTGAAGGTGCCCATTGGCGTGCCAAAGGTGGAGGTGTCCGGGGAGGCAGAAGAGGCAAGGGTCGTAGCCTCGGCGGTGCCGCGCTCAAAGAACCACACAGAGATGGCCTGCGAGGTCAGCTCCATGACGTAGACACCGCCGCCGTTGGTATTGAATTCCGGACCGTAGGCCTTTGTACTCGTTGTGGAAAGCGAGCAGCCCGCATAGCCGCCGTCGGCGCCGCAGTCGACCGTCGCGGCGCCCGTGCTGTATTGTGTGCCGGCGGCTGAGCCCGAGCTGCTCATGGTGCAGCCCGAGGCTGTGTGCAGTGTGATGGCATCGGTGGATTGGCTGTTGACGCCCTCAATGATATCAATCTCGCCGCCGCTCGGCCAGTTTTGGCCGAGGGTCCAGAAGGCTGGCCAGACACCGCAGCCGACAGGCATGTGCTGGATGTCGGCAACGAAGAGGCCCTTCTCGTAACCCTTGTTGCTGGTGACACGAGTGGAGGCGCGGCCGGACGCCGGGTTTGCCGTGTTGTGGTCGGCGCCTAAGTAAACCATGTTGTTGACAAAGCCAGCGAGGCCATTTTGGCTGGCCGTCTGGGCGTCGGCGTAGTCAACGAAACCGTTCGTTGGGTCTGCGGCGTCAAAGAACTCGAAGCCGGTGAAGAAGTTTGTGGAGTTGTAGTTGTCCACCAGGGAGTAGGAAGTAGCCTGGGCCGTGGCGGCCAGCAGGGTGGAAGCAAGAGCGGCGCGAGCAACAGACTTCATTTTGATTTTTGTGTTGAGGGTTGGTGATGTGGTGTGTTTGATGTAAAGATGCAAAAACGTTCAAAAGTTCTATCGAGACCGAAAGTGTCCAGCACAATGGGTCTTATACTTTGGAGAATTTGTTGTCGAGTGGTTGTACGGAGAGCGAGTGACTGACTCTTGCTGCTGGGGTTGGTGTTGTTGATATATCGAACTTTCGTGTGTTGACTTAGAAAAGAAAAATACGAAGGATAATTTGAATGATGAACAAGAAAGGAAAGACAAGCAGGGCGAGCTGTCTTTATAGAAACGAGGGTTGTCTTGAATAATTTCTAAAAACGGACAACGAAAGCGAACATAATGCGTAAAAAGAAGGAGGCCAGACGTGCCAGACGAAGCTGCCCTTTCTTTGCTTGCGTTGTTGGTGGGCGAGATGGACCGATGAACAGTGTATGCCTTTGGAGAAAGGGGGGTGTGGTGCCAGCCACAGAAAGAATGTAAATAGAATAAAGGGCAGAAGAGTCTAAAGTGACGAAAAAAGACTCGAAAGAGAGTATCCAGACTGTGAATGCGTGTCTTTCTTACGACTGCATTTTCAGAGATGGCTGAACATGAACGGAAACGGACGGACGATCTTTAGAGATAGAAAAACCAGAGCGTGGGAAATACGGGTTTAAGAGGAAAAAATAGACACAAAAAAGCAAAGAAAAGAAAGACAAGAGCAGCAAGCTGAGCCGCCAAACGCTTGAAACACCGGGAGGCAGCGCAGATCAGGCCCAAGTGACAGGACGCAGTCGTACTTCGTAGAGACGAAAAGAGGAAGCAAGAAAGTCTAGACGCTTTGCGTGGCCCGCCAGCCGGGCATCGGAATGCCGAGGCCCTCAATAGGTTGAGATTGTTGTCTCACTCGACGACGGGTGCGCCCATAAAACCGCACTAGCGGGCGAGGCCTCTGTATTTGAGGATTTGGGTGTATTTTTGCTTCTGTATGCTGCAGCGAACCGCGCGCGAGAGGCCCAGAGGCCCTGAATAGCGAACATGGAAGTCCCATTGTCGATCTTTTCTTGCAGATATGTGGTTGCCGATCCGTGACGATTGGCCTAGACGAGTCGCATCCGGAGTCGTTCAGGGTTCAGTGCCAGTGGGGGCGTGAACAGACCGAATAAAAAGAAGAAGAAAAGAACAGGCACAGAAAGGTTCTGCAGGCACAAGGGTCTTTGTCGTCATCTGGAAGATCTTGCCGGAAGACAGCAAAGAAACAAACGGCCAAGCCAATTGACATGAAAGGAAGGGTCAGGCGGATGGCGTTTCTGGACAAAGACGGCGAGGGTGTCCAACGAGGCCAAAGAACGAGGCCATAGAACGCCCCAAAGGCAAAGGCCGCAGCCGCCGAAACGACGGCAAATTGGAGCCCAGGACGGCGAGCGTGTCTTCCGAAAATTTCAGTAAAGGCTCGCCCTACGTACTAGGGAACCACCACACCAGCGACCAGGAGCATGGAAAACGCGTGGCCTAGCCTGGTCCTGGGGAACAAAGCAAAGGGGTGGTTTGCCAAGGCAAGGGAGAAAGACAACAATTGACGTGTATTGACGTGTATTGACCGTATTGACGGTGTATCACCACCTCCTTTTTGGACCAACAAAGACATCCAGGAACAGGGTCCACAGGTCAGTTGTCAAAGGGCAGAGCCGAGGAGGGAGGACAAGGGCAAAAGTGAGAAGCTCGAGAAGGAACAAGGAACGAAAAGAGCCAGCAGACAAACGAAGTGTGGGAGGAATGCAAGACAGGCGCCCTTGCATTCCAACGGTTGCCGTATCCAGCGGACGCGGGCGCCACTGTTGAAGAGACTCGCCTTGCGTTCGGTGCTGTACTTGTAGCTGGGACTGGGACCATGACGACGTGCGTTCCTGAGGATCACCAGCCATTGGCGGTGGACGGGCGCTTGTGCAGGGGAGCGAGTCCATTAGCGCGCATTCCAGAAACCAGGTCAGCCGCGCTAGGCTGTTTGTGGCAGCGAGTGTTGGATCTCGGGGTTTGGCGAACAACTGTAGGGTGAGACGACGGAGATGAAGAGATGGGAAAGATGAAAGACAAAACATGAAGTTGGGCGAGAGAGGATAGAAACAAATAGGGGGCGAACGGTGTGTGTGTTGCACTCGGGATGTATTGGGTAGCAGCCGCTGGATTTAGAAACTGCGACCGGACTTGAGTCGGGCGTGGCTTGCGGAAGGAGCCACCAACAGTCGATTTCGACAGCGATCGCTTAACAGCCAATGATTGTATTAGTGCTTGCCTATTTTGGAACTCAGCTCCAGCTCCCCCGAGATGGGCAGTGGTCGCCGACGAAACGCCCAAAATACAAAAATACATCTATCTTCTCAAAGAAAGAAAGCAAAAAAATAAGGGGAAGAAAAAAAACAGCCTCTCCAAGCGATGATCATTTCTCCTTGCGGAATGCGACCTGCCGCCCTCCGCCCAAGGCCTTCTGCCCAGGCGTGGCTCTGAGACAATAGGGCACCATCAACATTCCAGTCCGCTGTTGCTTTCTTCTTATTCTTTTTCTTCTTCTCCAACCTTGCCCCTTTGCACTGCCGGATAGGGAAACCGGACCGGGTCCTTTTCGAAGAGAGACAGCTGGAACCAAACATCTCTATGAAATCCCAGGGTCCAAAAGTCCAGAAAATCCAGAATCTAGACATGCCAAAAATGAGAACCGCCGTTTTGGGAGACACGATCGATCACCGTTCATCTCCTGCCTTTGGCTCTCTCACGAGATTGACATCGCCAGACACCCATCCCGGAAATACGACGCTGGAACGGTCGAGGGTCTAGATGGCGATGTGGGAAGAGAGGAACATGCGAGTGCGGATGCGGATGCGGACAGACGAAAGCCGTTGCTGTGTGCCTCTGCCCGTTGGCCAGTCTTGTCTCACGCCGGCAGATGAAAACGAGAGACAAGCCAACGCACAGCCCCTCCTCGGGATCTACGACTTCCGCCAGCAGGATACCGAGGTCTGGCCAGCTGATCGAGAACGGCTCGATTATGACGCGGCTGGTTCTCGGAGGCGGCTGGCGGACTTGGTAGACTGGCAAGCTGACATAGAATTGGACTGGGCGTGGGAGGGCTGCATCGGAGTAAATGGTATTGTATGAGGCATCTAGCTATGCTTGTTTTGTTCTGGGTATCTTGGCTCCTCTGTTTCTCTGTTCCTTCTGCCCACTGACGTCTTGGTTTACTGCCAGCTCCGGCTCAGCAACCGCTCTTCTTCGGGCCGCTGCTTGTCGTCTTCGGCAATCGCAAGCACCAACTCCCCGAATAAGCCGTTTGCCCACCCGAACCATGGTCGTGTCCATATTTGCGGCGCCCATGTGTCAATGCTCTCGTGCATCACACCCGTGCCCGATGTTGAGTTGAGTAGCATGTTGAGCTGGTGGGTGACGACCTTCTCTCGGCTGCTATGGTCCTCGTCATAGTGATAGGTTGTTAGTGCCGTTACAATCGCAGCCATGGGCCATGCTTTGCCGGGTCCCATATGCGGGCCGCCGATAGAGGCAAAGCCATTCGGCTGGCCCCAGGCAAAGTACGGGTTGGCTGTGCTAAGGGCAAACCGTCGGGTGTTCGCATAGATCTGAGCATAGTTGTGCTGGTGCTGCAGGGCAGTCGAGCTACCTTCTGCTCCTGCTTCCGCATTGTGATCAGCTGCGCGGCCGATCGGGGTCCGCCTCTTGTCATCGCTGTTGTCGTCGTCAACATTACCATCCTCGTGCTGGATCGGATCCTTAGGCTGTAGGTGGTCGTCGAAAAATCCGAGGAGGGGGATAGACAACAGCGACGGGATATTGGCGTCGTCCATGAGATTAACGCTGCCGTAGCCGTCGACCTCGTAAGCGAAAATGTCGCGAAACGTTCGGTGACGAACGACGGCATCCTTCGCAATGCCCTCGCGGACACCTCTGGCAAACTGGAGCATCACAAGGGTGAGGTTCTCGGCTTTGCCTTGCTGCGTGAAGCTTGAACTCGGTGGTTGCACAGCAAGTTGTTGCATGATGTCGGATGCGCGCTCCAGTGACGCGGCCCACATCATGTTGGCCGGCACCAGGAATTGGAAGATGGTGGCGTCGTCGGATGGCCGAAAAGACGTGCGCACCATCCCACTGGCGAGACTTGGGTTGCCGAGGCCGTTGTTGGTCAGTGTCTCCGTACCGCGGTCTGTCCAGCCCGTGAACGTGTAGGCCGAGTCGAGCACGTGGCCCTCTGCATCGTACATGCCCTCGCGCATGGCTGCAGCGGCGTTGACAGCTGCCTCGACAGCTTCGACCCAACTGTAGCGGCCGAAGAAGGCGACATCCCCGTTTTTTCAAAGTATGTTGCGGAGATCTCCAAGAAAGATGCAAGGGAGTCGAGTTCCCACTTGCAGTCGAAGACGAGAGTGCGATCGTATCCGGGAAAGGGGTGATTTTGGGCGTAGGCGGCATTTCTTGTGGGTGGGATCCCGGATTCGCGTGGGGGCTGGAAGCTGTGGCAGTACGGCGAGGTCAATACATAGCGAGCCTGCATGTTGATCAGGCCGCGCCAAAGATGCGCCAGCGTTGTCGTCCCGTCATGCCCAGCATCAGCGACTAAGAGATTGCTGTACGACAGCATCTGAGCGGCCGAGTCGCGCAGCCACATGGCATCAATGTCCCCGGTGATAATGTACGTGAGCTCCTCGTCCGTCACGATGTCTTCTTGGGTGTCCGGGTTTGTTTCGTTAGCGTAGCCGTGCCACTTGATCATCGTGTCGAGTGTGTTGGGGTAGGTATTTTCAAAAAGGCGGAACAGGTCCGGATCGCGGATGGTGGTCCGCATCTCGTCGATGAGCGCCTCGAGTGACGAGAGGTTGAACGTGCGGCATGCCGGTGGAGGACGCACATACGGGAGCTTGTACTTGCCCCTGGATTGGGGCCCCGGTTTGTTGTAAAGCCGTGTCTCAAACGGCATGCAGCCGCCCGGGTATTGACTGTCGTCAGATGCGTTGAATGGCACGGCCGTATATGGGGTCATCGCTGCGCCGCTATCGTCGGTGAGAAATCGGTTTCCGCTGGAGGTGCTATTGAAGGTATCGAGGGCAGCAAAGCCCCTGCGGCGATAGCAGATGACCGTATATGTGAGAAAACACACACCAAGGACGGCATAGATACGGTAGAGGAAAAGTCTGCGCCATCGTGGGTTGTGCCATCGTGATATGAACCGACTCCACGAGGTAGGTTGTGAATAATTCAATAACCCAGGAGATGGTGAGGACGCGAACGAAGGGGCAATCGGAGGCCCGCTCAGCATTGTGAAATAGAATGAGGGTACTCATGCGAGAGACTGAAGGAGACCTCGTTGCTTCAATGTTGTGTAAGAGACAGCAATGATAGAGGGTGAGAAGGATAGGGCAGGAAAATATATTTAACATCAAGCGTCCATTGCGTATGGTGGCATATCCGGTGAGAGGTGAAATCTAAGCGATGAAAAGATCGATACAGAAGCAGGGGAGCAATTGAGACGAAGAACAAGAGCCTCGCAAAGGTTGCAAATACGTTTATTGGGAAAGAACAATGAGGTAAACATAGTTTGGGGATCCTTCCCAAACAGGCAAGGGAAATAGCAGGGAGAGAAGGGTGATGAACGTAGCACAGGGTAATTACCTGTAGTGATACGACGTGAAGGAGGGTGTCTTATTTACGCTTAATAAAGAACGCTTCTGTCTGTTCGATCGCCTTGTTCTTTTTCAGCTTCCGATATTCGACTGGGAAAAAAACAGAAAGAAGACTTTACACAAAGAGAAGCAGACTATGCCGGTGTTTCCAATTTGCCTCATCTTGGAGAGCTGCAGGTGTTCTTGATCCCCGACATTCCAGTCCAGCATTCAACGAGGAGACAAATTCCGGGGAGGACATGGAGTTAAAATGAGCAAACCGTGATTTATGGGACGTGCGTCGAGGGGGACAAAAAAGGGCGGATAGGAAGGAACAACAGACGGATAGAGCCTTCTATGTTTGCGATTTTTGCCTGTTTACTTGCTCGGGTTACCTGTCCGGGTCGAAGCCAAGACGGATGGCCCTCCGTGTACGGAGTTTGTCCTTTCCCTTTCCTGGTGGTGGTCGCTTCATTTGTACGGAAAATAATGCAGCACGCTTGGCATGGGGGAAGGGCATTGTCAATACATCGCATTACTGTGTACCTGGTTGCCGAATAGATGGCTTAGAACACACGCAAAGGCATACGTCAAAAGTACAGAAAACGCTGTGAATTCTAGTATGCATCCGTCTATGTTTATTGTGCATCAATTCATTATTTCGTCGTTGCCCCTTCCTGGCGTGAGTGAGCATTTCGATTTCCGCCCTCATGGAAGCGTCCGCCGGTAAAAGACCGTCTCTTTGATGGGCGTCTCGTAGTAGGCCGTCGTCTCGGAAAAGCCCAGCTTTGTGTACAGCCGCCGCGCCGGGGTCATAGACTGCAGCGTGTCCATGACCACCTCACCGTACCCGCGGGCCACGGCCTCGTCCAGGACACGTCGTGCCAGTGTTTCGCCGAGACCGGTTCCGCGCGCATCGGACCGGACATACAGGCGCTTGAGCTCGCAGCGACCCCCTCCGGGTGCCGTCGTTTTGGATGTTGCCTCAAGAGGAAGTGGGAGCGGCCGCAGGGCGACACAGCCGATCGGCTTGGCGCCGGCGGCGGTGCTCCGCGCAATCAGGAGCACGCCGTGTGGCGAGGCATACTTGCCCGGCAGACCGGCCAGCTCTTCGGCAAACGACTGGTAGGCGAGGTCGATGCCGAGACCGGTGGTGTACTCGAGAAAGAGTTCGGCAATGTCCCTGAGGTCTTGGGGTGATGTGGTAAAGTCGATGCGAAAGGGTGGCAACGACGAAGATGTGAGGCCGTTTTGTGTGTCGGCCATTTTCCTTTGCGCCTAGATGCAGAATGTCGAAAATGAGTGCAAATGAGTGAGGATGAGTCGAAAAGTGAGATGGAAAAAGACGACGTTAAGATAGGCGTGGCGATTCGCTGCTTCGGCATTTTGGTGGACAGATGGTGGCTTCCGCTTCCGCAGGCTTAAACTAGGCTTGTCGCAGTGTACGGAGTAATGCGACGGCAAGTCCCGCGCACAACCAAACGAGCGCTGGCATGCAACGGGCGACACATCTGTCCCAAATGGGCTCTTTTCTTGACATATTTAATCTCAGGGCAGATTCAGACTTAAGTTTTAAGAAAGGGGCAAAGAGTCCCGTATCTTCTTTCTACGTCTCTATAACACCTGCCTTACAATCTGTCGTATATCACTTGTGTCTACAAGATCTGGGGAAAATGAAGGGAAATAACACAAAAAGGAAAAGAAAATCAAATCAGACATAAATCACACCGCCTCAAACAGCTCCCACATCGGCCGGGGTATTAAGATGGGACCGGCGCCGGACCGGATGGCCTCGTCGCGGAGAGAGACGTAGACAACCCGATTGGACGCATCGACGTTGGTGGACTGTGATGTGAGGCCGTAGTAATCGGACAGCGAATGTGCGATCCAGCGTCTGTCCTGTTAGTGGGGAGCACCGGAGGGAAAATAAAATTTACTAATACGGAAAAGGGAGGCTTACTTGAAAGAACCGGTCTCGCCGTCGCCCAGGGCATCAAATAGAATGCCACTGTCGACGGGTTCGTTGCCCACCTCGCGGTGCGCGCGCTTCCACGATGCCTGGGCCTCCTTCTCGACCAGCGTGCGCCGGCCGACAAAGACCAGCTCGTCGTCGTCCTGGTCCGAGACGGCATAGGTGTCGCTGGCGGCCGTCGGGTCCGAGGGGATGTCGCTGCGGTCCTCGTCTTCGAGGGAGGAGGGCGCAGCCTCCTCCTCCTCCTCCTCACTCTCCAGCGCCCGGCGCGCAGCCTCGGCGGCAAAGACGTACTGGCGCACGGGCTCCTCGAGCGCGCGCACCCACAGCTTGATGGTCTCGGACTTTTTGACGGCCTGGCGCAGGTCGCGGGTGACCATACCGAACGTGGGGGAAGACGAGGAGGAGGGCGATGACGACCCTGATGAAGACGACGACGACTTGGACTTGCTCTTCTTGGAACCCTTCTTGGAGCTCTTCTTGGACCGGGGGGAACCGTCCTCACCGACCGACATGCCCGACTGCTGGGCAATCAGCTGCTTGCGCCGGAGCACGGCCTCGGCGGCGCGGCGCTCGTTGACCATCTCGCGCAAGCCGCGGTCCCAGAACTGCGCCAGGTGGTACGGCAGGTTGTAGTGGACCGTGTGCGTGGGGTGCACCTCCCAGTCGCTCGGCAGCGGCGGCTGCGCATTGGGGACGTGGAGGAGGCGGTCTAACACGGGGAGGCACTTAGAGGACATATCAATCATAGCAACTGAACACTGGGGCAGCACCCACCATTTTCCCACCGACGCCGCTGGCGGCTGCCCTCTTTGCCCTTGAGCAGGGCATCGCGGCGGCGCTGGCTGTCGCGATTGGAGTGACGCCGCTTCAAGAGCGGTCCCGTGCCACGGGGACCCGCGGGCGTGTCTGACTCGTCGTCTGAGCCGGCAATGACGGGGCCAACCAGCACCAGCTTGCGGTGGCGCGGCTGCACGGGCTCGTCGAGCGGAATCGTGAGCGGCTCACCACCCGTGCCGCGGGCGTCAGGCGACATGCCGAGCGACTCGAGGATGCTGCGCGTCCATTCTTCCGTGTGATGGAGCTTCTCCTCCCGTTCGACCGGAGGGCCTCTCTCGAATGCCGTGGCCATTTTTGACGTTGAGTGGACGGTATCTGAGTGGGGGATTGGTGATTCGTCGATAAGGGGAGTCTTGGAGAGTCTCTGCGTCGTCGAGACGGCGCGTTGTCGGACAGATTCGAGGATACGTTTGGAAATGGACGTAAAAATGGCCGAAGAGTTGTTGATGATGGTTGAATATTCAAAAGCAAGAAAAGCGAGAGGAAACGGGCTCTAAAAAGAAGGCTCCCAGAAAGGGGGCCGGTTATCAGTCACAGCGCAGATACGGTACTTTACCGTGGGCCGCGCGCACGGAGAGCGCGGCGCGCACACTACTGGTAAGACACGCGGGGGAGGAGAGGCATTTAGGGCCACAGTTTAATGGGTTTTTACAGCCTGGCGTGCCCGGTGTGCCCTGGTTGGTGCGTTGGTGCGCTGTGCGCTGGTGCAGCCCTCCTGTTGTTCCATTGACTCAGCCGGAATTAGGCACCCCTATGGCGCGACATGCTCCCACGTGAGTGGGGCGCGCTCTGGATTGGTGGATTGGCTCACGCAATGATAGCGCTCGTTTGCGAGGCTTCGGCGATTTAGTGTGCAGCGTCATAATGAGTGGTTGTATCTCAGCGTTCCAACGCGACACATAAGAATCATGGAGATTCGAGTTGAAATCTAACTAAATTCATGTCCCCCCCTTCTTTTTTAATTAAATTTTTATTTTGTCTCCCTTTTTCATATTTCTTTTAACTCGTCTTTTATCTCTCTTTTTACAGTGTACGTCGTACATAGCTGCCAAGGCGTATCGTGTACCTTCCGTTTTAGTCGATTTGCATTTACCACTCGTCTCGTACTCATCGACTCATTGACGGGTGTCTATCTCATCATGAGGTTTGTTCCGTATCCTCTGGCCTTGATGGTATTTCTTCCAAGCTCTTGATCACCCTCAGAATTGGAGAGGCCTCATAGTTTGAGTAATCCCGGAGCTGCCGTTGCCGCGATGGCTAGAGCATGCGAGCAGGTCGCGATCAAGGGACTAGTAGCAAATTATAAATAAATAGAGACCAACAGATCGTTCGTGATGCTACGTCGTACACCTTCCTCGGAATTGCAGCACAGGAGCGACTCCTCTCGAATACGGAACAATGTACGGCATACGCCGTACAAATACTCCGTGTTCCGTACCTTCGGTCGCATTTTGTGAACGAGCTGTGGTTGTTCGCTCTTTCCCAGCCTTCTGAGTGGACAATTGCGGGGCGCGCCTGCCACTTTATCTCCCGTCTCCGACGCGCATCTTTTTGGCGGGGAAGCTGCTGCCGAAACCGCTTCTAAACCACCCGCAACGCGCTTTAACTCCGGTACGCACTGAACACTGGGCGCTTTAGTGCGATTACGACTTGAGCTTTGTTTCTCAGCAGCACTTCATATCGTGATCCATGCTCACCAGTGCCTCGACCTCGAACACCACCCAACCCCTATCGAACCCCTCGCATATGCCTCTCGACTTGCAGACTGCATTGCTGAAGCATACTTCTTTCACTTTGTTTCCGCTTTTGTCTAGCAGTGTCAAATCCTCCTCTTCCGCATCGTCCGCCGCCATCGCTCCGCCCCTCCTCTCTCCTCTCTCCTCCTCCTCCTCTTCCCCCTCCTCTTCCTCCTCCTCCTCCTCCACATCCCTCCTACCATGGCCTACGTCGCACCAGTCCACCGACCGAGCAGCATCCGGCATGCTCTACGAATAAAGCTGTTCTCGGCCGAGGAGGAGTGTTTGGTACTATCGTAAGCTCCCCCCCCAGGCTTGGCTTGGTATGTAACCGACCTGAGTTAACATCCTCTTCCAACAGACGAGCAAACCGGATCGAGATCTGGCGATTTACCGAACAAGATGACCTCGCCCTCTTCCACTCGCAAAAAATCTACGGCACCGTCGCCATGCTCGAGGCGCTACGGCCAAAGGACTCGGACACTGAGCTGCTCTTTGTCGGCACCGACCGCTTCGACTACTTCACTCTCGTCTGGGACGACGCCCAGCAAAGCCTCGACACCATCGACAATTTCCACGATGTCGGCGAGAAGCACCTGCGCGACTCCCAGAGCCAGGACCGCTGCATCGTCGACCCGTCCGGCCGCTACATGGCGCTGCTGCTGTGGGAGGGCGTGCTGTGCGTGCTGCGGCTCAAGTCGCGCCGCGACCAGGCCCGCACCATTGACTGGATGGACCAGGTCCGCCTGTCGGAGCTCTTTATCAAGGCCTGCACCTTTTTGTATACCGAGACAGGCCACCCCAAGATTGCGTTTCTGTACCAGTCCCAGTCCGACCGCCGCGACGCCAAGCTGTCCTCCTACCGCTTGACATCGGACGACCGCGACACCATTGCCTCGCGCTTCGACGCCAACCGCGACCGCGAGCTCAACCTCGACCTCGACGAGACGGGCGCCGCCCTGCTCATCCCTGTCGAGACCAGCGAGGGCGAGCGCCGCCACAACGTGCGCAAGAGCAACAACACCGCCACCGAGCCGCACCTTGGCGGCTTGTTAGTTGTCGGCGAGACGCGCCTGCTGTACATTGACGACACGACCCAGGCAACCAAGACCACGACCCTGCGCACCCCGGCCGTCTTTGTCGCCTGGGCGCGCTTCGACAGCACCCACTACTTTTTGGCCGACGACCAGGGCGTGCTGCGCCTGCTCTCCCTCATCACGGACGGCCCCGTCGTCAAGAACCTCCAGGTGGATCCCATTGGCCGGACGTCCATTGCCTCGTCGCTGGTCTACTATGCATCCAAGCGCCTCTTGTTTGTGGGCTCGCACCACGGCGACTCGCAGCTCTACCGGATCAGCCTGACCGACGACAGCGCCGACGACGCCATGACGGACGAGCCGGTCAAGAACGCGGCGGCCGGCGACGACCAACCAGGACGCCCAAAGGACAAGGGCCCCGAGAAGAAACACAAGTACTGCGAGCTGGTCCAGACCTTTTCCAACATTGGGCCCATCCTCGACTTTACCATTATGGACATGGGCAACCGCGAAGACGGCAAGGCCAACGAGTATGCGTCTGGCCAGGCACGCATTGTTACAGGCAGCGGTGTCAACAAGGGCGGCAGCCTTCGTTCTGTGAGGAGCGGTGTGGGCCTCGAAGACATTGGCATCTTTGGCGACTTTTCCAACGTGCGCGCTCTCTTCCCGCTCAGCTGGCGGTCCACGTCCGGCAAGACGGACACGCTGGTCGTGTCCCTGCTGACCGAGACGCGCGTCTTTGTCTTTGACAGCGAAGGCGGCGTCGAAGAGGTCACCAATTTCCCGGGCGTGCAATTCGACGAGGAGACCTTGTTCGCCGCCAACGTGAAAAGCGACGATGGTGATTCCAGCAAACGCCTTCTCGTTGTCACGGCAAAAGCCGCTACGCTGGCCGACACAGCAGGCGCAACCGTGGCCAGCTGGTCCCCACAAGACGGCAAGGCCATCTCCATCGCATCGGCCAACGACCGGTGGGTTCTGCTGTCCATCGAGGGCAAGCTGCTTGTCTCTTTGAGCATCGAGAAAAATCTTACGGTTGCAGCCGAAAAGGATTTCGGCACAGACCAGATTGCCGCCATCCACGCCGCGCCACAGTTCCTCGACACGGGCGTCGTTGGTACGTGGATGGTGGGCACCATTGCCGTCGTGGATCTCGCGACCTTGCAACCTACACAGGCGAGTGTCTCGGTGCGCCAAAAAGAGGATACAGCATCGGTACCACGCAGCTTAGCGCTGGCCCAGGTTATGCCGAAGCACCTATCCGGCCCGACACTGTTTGTTGCCATGGACGACGGAACCGTGGTCACCTTTTCCGTTTCGATGAAGGACCGCACTCTCCACTCCAAGAAGAGCGTCGTCCTGGGCACGCGCCGCGCCAACCTCTACCCGCTCCCCCAGGCAGACGGCACCTACACCATTTTTGCAACAACCGAGCACCCGAGTCTCATCTACGGCTCCGAAGGCCGAATCGTATACGCCGCCGTCACGGCCCAGGACGCCAACGTCGTGTGCCCCTTTGACAGCGATGTCTTTTCCGACGCCATTGTCGTAGCCTCGCTGACGTCGATCAAGCTGGCACGGCCCGACACCCAAAAGCAGACACACGTCCAGACGATCCAGATGCACGAGACCATCCGCCGCATCGCCTACTCACCCGCCGAAAAGGTCTTTGCTCTTGGCTGCATCGATGTTAGCGTGATCAACGGCACGGAGGTGCCAACGTGCTCGATCAAGCTGGTGGATGAGACCATGTTCCGGACCATTGGCAAGACGCTGCCGCTGGAAGGCGAGCAGGGCGAGCTGGTGGAGTCGGTCATCCGCGCCGAGCTGCTCGACTCTCAGGGTAACCCGGCCGAGCGGTTTCTCGTGGGCACGAGCTACATTCCCGGCGGCCAGGCGGCTGCCGACGACGGGGGCAGCTTGGGCCGCGTCATTATCGTGGGCATCGACTCGGAGCGCAACCCCTACATTATCTCAACGCACCGTATGCGCGGACCATGTCGCCGCCTGGCCGTTCTCGACGGCAAGATCGTGCTCGGCCTCAGCAAGACGGTCATCATCGGCGAGTACATTGAGACGAGCAGCATGTCGGCCAAGCTCAAGAAGATTGCCTCGTTCCGTGCGGCGACCTACATTACGGACCTGGCCGTGCACGGCAACTTTATTGCCGTCGGTGACATGATGAAATCGACGACCGTGGTGGAGTACATTCCGGCTTCGGGTGGTGGCGACGACGATGCCGACGAAGAGGGAGCCAAGAAGAACAAAAACACCGAAAGCATGGACGTCGATGACAACGGGGAGAAGAAGACCACGCCCGCCACCCCTGCAAAGCTCGAGGGCCGTGCTCGCTACTACCAAGCGAGCTGGGTCACCGCTGTCTGCCACATTGAGGACGAGGCTTGGCTCGAGGCCGACGGCTTCGGCAACTTGTCAGTCCTCGAGCGCAACGTCAACGGCGTCACCATAGAAGACCGCCAACGGCTGCGCGCGACGTGCGAGATGAACCTCGGCGACATGGTCAACCGCATGCAGCCCATCGCCGTCGAGACCAACCCCAACGCCATGGTGCACCCCAAGGCCTTTTTGGCGACCGTCGAGGGCGCGCTCTACATGTTTGGCACGGTGTCACCCAACGCACAGGACTTGTTGATGCGCCTCCAGGTCAAGCTCGACGCGACGGTCACGGGCCTGGGCAAGACGACGTTTTCGTCCTACCGCGGCTTCCGCAACCAGGAGCGCGAGGCCGCCGAGCCAAACCGGTTCATTGACGGCGAGATGCTGGAGCGGTTCCTCGATCTCGACGAGGAGACGCAGAAGGAGGTGGCCCAGGGCCTTGGGCCGAGCGTAGAGGATCTGCGCAACAGCATCGAAGAGCTCAAGCGGTTGCATTAAGACTAGCGATGTTGCTCGGGATGTGCCTTTTTTTTTATGAAGTTTTCTCTTAGCATTTTTACCATAGCTAGCTCGCATTTTAGAAAAAGAGGAGAAGAGGCGTTGGTGTGAGGTGCAATGCCACAACAGCGAATTTATCATGATGCATTTTCTCTTTCCTTCTTTCTCATGCC
Organism: Sporothrix dimorphospora; assembly: GCA_021397985.1. Classification (NCBI taxonomy): domain Eukaryota; kingdom Fungi; phylum Ascomycota; class Sordariomycetes; order Ophiostomatales; family Ophiostomataceae; genus Sporothrix; species Sporothrix dimorphospora. Next base: position 42,120 of record WOUA01000099.1, read on the forward strand.
TGTACGGAGGTACATGTTGATGTTGACGTAGACAAGTGTGGCTTGTGCTGTGGCTTGTAAAAATTTGGCTGGCGGATTGGGAGAGCTTGGCACGAAGCGAAGCTCTGGGCTGTTTTTCGTCGGGCAGGACCGGAAATCTGTGGCAGCACAGCGCGACCCACCCCTCGGCAGCCAATGAGAGGCCCGCAATTTGCATTTTCTCTGCCTGAGGCCACTTCTATGGTGCTCCTTCCTCCTGTACGCCGTACTGCCCCCCCCCCAGCTCTAGCCGGGAAAGCGCCCGCCGCCTGTTTTCAGTGAGGGAAGGAGTGTGTGCCAATTGGGGAAGAGGGAAAAAAATACGACTAGGGAAAAAACCTCAGGTCATGGTTGTTACCCGCGAAGCTCCCTCTCTGCTCCGTCTCCATTGAATTGAACACGCCCTTTTTGTCCTCGCTCCGCCGCTCGCATCTCCCCGGCCTCACTTTTCATTCGCCTTTTTTTCGTCATTCTCCTTCGCGATCAATTCACAATGGCCCCTCTCTCGACGGCATCGCGCGTGCTTGCGCGCTCGGCGGCCCAGTGCATCCAGCAGACGACAAAGCCGACCAACACAACAGCACGGCTCGCCGCCGTTGCCTCCTCCAGCTTCAGCACGTCCGTCGCGCGCCCCGACGGCTCGGCCGCCACCTTCAAGAGCCCCTTCCGCGGCACGTCCAAGTCCGACCAGGCCCCCGACTTCAGCCACTACCTGTCCAAGAAGAGCGGCAATGCCAACGCGCTGTTCGGCTACTTTATGGTCGGCACGCTCGGCGCGCTGTCCGCCGCCGGTGCCAAGTCAACGGTCCAGGGTAGGTGCAATCGAATTGGGAGGGCGAAGAGAACGAATTGGTTTTGTGGGAGGAGGGCGGATGTAGCTCGCTGATATCCGATCCGGGGCCGGATGCCGAGGTACCGGATGAGAGGGATATGTATAAGATGCGGACGTGGATATGGACGGCGGACCGGAACCGGAAGGAGATTCGACGGGGACTAGGAGCGAGAGTGATGATGATACACACCAGGTGGTGGTAACAGACACAGACTGCTAACCCTCGCTACAGAGTTCCTCGTCAACATGAGCGCCTCCGCCGACGTCCTGGCCATGGCCAAGGTCGAGGTCGACCTCAACACGATCCCCGAGGGCAAGAACGTCATCATCAAGTGGCGCGGCAAGCCCGTCTTCATCCGCCACCGTACCGAGGCTGAGATCGCCGAGGCCAACCAGGTCAACATCCAGAGCCTGCGCGACCCCCAGGCCGATGCCGACCGTGTCCAGAAGCCCGAGTGGCTTGTCATGCTGGGTGTGTGCACGCACCTGGGCTGTGTGCCCATCGGCGAAGCCGGTGACTTTGGTGGCTGGTTCTGCCCCTGCCACGGTTCCCACTACGACATCTCCGGCCGTATACGAAAGGGCCCCGCGCCGCTCAACCTGGAGATCCCGACATACGAGTTCCCCGAAGACGAGAAGCTCGTCATTGGTTAAGCGGATGATTTCCTTAAAAGGAAAATGGGAGCGTGAGCGTGACAGCATAAAAAGGGACAATATCTTAGAACAAAAACATACAAAACCACAACCATCATACAAAAAGAAATGTACGAGTACATATTGATACATTGGAAAATGGGAAGACAGGCGGGGGGAATGGAAGGAAGGAGGCGGCCGGTGGTAGACATTTTGTTGCTTTGCCCTTTTTGCTGCTTTGTTTTTATTTTTGTTGGCGAGCTGAAGAGAGGCAGAGAGGACGAAAGGGGAGATGGTTTTGCAGAACAAGGCCTTCTCCCCGTCACCTATTTCACTATTATTTTAAAGCACATATTTTTCTTTGTCCCCCTTTGTTCTCCTGCGTGATGGAAGGTGGAAGCTGTAAATATTGAGGGAAAGAAACAGAAAGCACCCCAATCTTTCACAATCAACATTGTTCTGGGTACACCGGTCCAATGGCGACCTGGCGAGGGACTGCGTTCCGACTTCCGACGCACTCGCAGAACTAAGTGTCCCATATGGCCACAATGTGCTTCATCGCTTTTGCTTGCCCTCGTCTGTAACAGGTGATAATAAATGGTAGTGGATGGCTGGAAGGAGAAAGCCAAGCGTAAAGATAGGCCCACAGATCGCAGCGAGCATAAAACAAAACAGGATGAGAGAGGGGAGGAGAAGATGAAGGGACGTTGAGGCGATCGGGTGAGTATCAGTCGCTTCGTCCCAGGTAAACAGACGGGTAGCCGGGCCGTGCAAGGACAGGACGATGTAATCAAGACGCATCGTACTTCACATTTCACGACGATTGTTTGGAAACAGAAAGAGCATAGCCCAAGGTTGACTAGCAGGAGGAGAAAGATAGCAAAGGGGAGCGGAAACAATTACGCCGAAACGAGTGTCTCGCAAGGGCCACAATTCCAAGTCATGGCGCCCATGGAAACAGACGAAGGTCCAGTCCAGACTGCGAGCGACAATTAAAGCAACCCCAGTTTTATCATGCTTAATTTTGCTGCTTCTAACTTGCTACCAAACACCGTCTGATTGTGTTGATGTGCGTTTTGTTATCTTGATTTTCTACCGAGTTTGGAGGATGGAGAGGCCTCTTGTGCTGATGACGTCTCGATTTGGACCCCGTGTTTCCATTTTCGGGGCTTCTTGTCCGACCTCGTATTTCTATGCAGTTCGATTTTTCGGCGAGTGTATGTACGCGTGCGATCTGCGTGGGATACGTGGAAAATGTCGCATGGACCACGAGCGTGGCCACAGCTGGTGACCATTTGGTTCACTGAGTTTCATATTGGGAGAGAGACGTGTTCCCATGGCCAATTTCTTCCCACAGCCCATGTAGTAGGAGCTTCACCGGTTGTATACGAAAAAGAATAGATGAGAGTCTGATATTTCCCATGCAGTTCCAATCGTCAAGGCTACATTGTGTAAATTAAACTTGCGTGCTTGTCAGGGCCTTTACTACTTTGCCCTATTTGGTCTTGACCGCCTCGATATTCGTTGGCGTTTGCTGGAGCAGTCCATGTGGTGATTTTGAAACGCGGATCGAAGAATGGGAATTTGCTCCTTTGCCATATTGACCAAAGAGGTAAATACCGTTGAGCGTTGTTTTGTCTGGTATTCGTCTGTGTCCAAAAAGGCGAACATCGTCGCCAATCTTGGAAAAATACGTGCCCGGTTTGAGGCGTGTTTGGCTGGCCCTGAGTTGGCGGTCTTATGTTCCTCTGTTATGTGAGTCCAATCCGAGTATGTGACCCTCGTCTTCAGATCCTGTGCTGATTTCGGGAAGAAATTGCACAGAATGGCACAGATTAGCACATACCGGCGCCAGATTCAGGCCCTGTGTGGCGAGCGTTGTGGAATGTCCTGGTTGACGAGCCTAGAATTTGGATCGTTTATGATGCTGCGTATGACGGACCTAGAAAGGAGCATCGAAAGGAGAACGGCGACGTACGTGCCATCTATAATGTAGTATGAATGCTCATTTATTATTCTTATAGTTGTAGTGCCGCTCTTTTTGCATTTCTTTTCCTTCTTTTCTTTTCTATCGAAGCTGTCCTGCTCTCCTACGTACATGTGATAAACCGCCACCCTTCATTCCACCCAGCTCATTACTATCTTTTAAAGAGGCCGTCCGGACTGTTTAACGATTGACTAAAATCCAGTCCAGCGAATGCTACGATTCAGGAGTGAAAAGATGTACTAGTAAGACTTAAAGTTGTGGTATACGTATATAGTTCTCTTTTATTTACTTTTCTCTTTACTTTATCGAAGTAGAATAAGTATACGGATTAATACGACTAGATATTTAAGAAAATACCCCGTTTCGGACTCGAAAGATTATAAACGTTAAAGTACCTTACTGTTACAAAGGCACTTCCCAAGGAGGTGAGGGTCTCTGCTAGGTAATCGGGCTAGGGGGGGAGTCTTGTTCGATAAGAACGATGAGAAGGTGTAACGGTTGAACAATAGTCAACACAGTAAAGGAGGAGGTGGGTGTGGTGATTGTATGCAATGGGGGCACAGGACTATGGTCGATTTTGAAACTGTGGCAGCCAGTGACATCTTTTCATTGGCAGTTCCAGACCCGGCCTTCTGCGAAAGCGAGGCGTTGATTCTTGCTCCTGAAATATCCAAAGTTTGATGTCTGCAAAGTTTATTCACGTCTACGGCGAGCGTCAATTGTACCAATATCATCCATCGCCGGCACCATGCAACAAAAAAACAACAAACTTGCAACATGGCGGCGAGCACAGGCAACACCCTGGCAACGGTTTCGCCGCGACCCGGCGATCTTTTTGGCGCGATGGCTCTACAACCAACGCAAGGAGCATGTCCTGCTGCCGCCGTCAAAAATGACTGCAATTACGACGGCCCCCTTTTCAGAAACACCCATAAAAGTGGTCTGCATCTCCGACGCGCACAATGCCCGGCCTGCGGTGTCCGACGGCGACATGTTGATCCACGCGGGTGATCTGACTAACTCTGGCTCTTTCGCTGAGCTGAAGGCACAACTGCAATGGCTGCAAAGCTTGCCGCACCAGCACAAGATCGTGATTGCAGGCAATCACGACTTGCTGCTGGACCAGGGCTTTATTGACAAATATCCGGACCGTGTGCCGGACGGGTCGTGCGGCGAGGACACGTCACTGGCGGATCTCGACTGGGACGGCTTGACCTATCTGAACGGCTCCAGTGCCACGTTCTCGTTTGCATCGCCTTCTCGTCCAGAAGAGCCTGCGCGCACCCTGCGCATCTATTGTGCCCCCCTGGACCGAGCAGTGCGGCCTCTTTGCGTTCCAATACCCGCCCGTACGCGAACGCGTATGGGACGACCGCATTCCCGACGGCACCGATGTTGTTGTCGTCCACGGTCCGCCACGGGGCCACTGCGACCTTGGCGGGAAGGGGTGTCCACAGCTGCTACGGGAAATTGGGCGGGCACAGCCAGCGCTGGTGGTGTGCGGACACATCCACGAGGGCCACGGACGCGAAGATCTAGTGCACGACGGCGTGGACAGGGCGTGCCATGCAATCGAGATGGGCGATCGTGGGCTCTGGGGCGTTGTGGCACTGGCCGGGTGGCTGCTCTGGCGCAATCTTTGGGCGGTGCTGCGACCGGGCTGGCAGACGACAAAGGGAACGCGGCTGGTCAACGCGGCAGGTCTACGCGGCAGTGATGACGGCCGGGTGGACGGGCGAGGCCGACGGGCCTGCGTTGCGAGAAGCCATCGTGATTGATCTGTGATTGATCTGTGATGAGGTGTACTATTATCTTTTTTTTCTGTTCAAAGATACCCATTTACGCCAAATTTCCGAAAGAGAGGGTCTATGGTGTTCATGCAAAGGGATACAAAGACAGAAAAGCACAACACTCGTTTCCTGATGAAGAAAACGAGGGAGAAGGCACTCGGACGAACCAAGAGCCAAAAAGTCACGACACAAGACAGAACTGGCAGCAGCGCAGCTGGCCCGAAAAGCACAAAAGCCCGAACCACGACTGAATGAGTAGGCGACACAGCGGACATTGGCGAGTCTTTTTTGTTGTGCGGTGCAGCTTGCGGCGTGGCGCGTACTCTTTGCCATTTTACAGAAGCTCAGACGCACGACATGCTGCACTTATGTCCACGACGGGCCACGAGAATGATCGCCATCAAATAACCTTGCAACCCGGATCTGTTCCCCCCCTCAATGGCGTTGCACAGCTCGCAGCACGTGCAGCATTGGCTTGCTTTCGAATCGGGAAGGTTTCATTAAACGGATTGGAAGCGTATATTGGGCTGGTATTTGCGAGTGCATCTTCCTTCGCTAACGCTGAATGCTGTTCGATGGTAACTTTGCTTAGCGGGCTGCTAGCTGCTCATCGTTGTTTTGTTTATCAAGCAGTGGAAAGAAACAAAAGTAACTCCATATGTCAAGACTTGGCACGAGTGAACGTCGGGGTACTGATGGCGAGGCTAAAAAATTCGAATAACATCATGAGAGTAATGAGATGAGAAGCGAGCAAAATGAAGCACACAATGTCTCTCGTGATGGCCTGCCTTATTACAGGACTCGACGAATAACATAGATGCTACTTCCGGGAGGGAAATGGAAGCGGCTAGATAGCAGGAGAATAACGTCATGGTAATCCTGTCCCGCTTTCACTTGCCTCTCATCTCGCTTTGGCTTGCCTCGTTTGATGTTGAGGACTTTCCTAGTGAGAGATCTGATGACGCGCGACGACCAAACGAGGCGGAAACGAAGAAAAGTCACGCCCACCAGGTTTTGGCTTTGCTCATCTGACGCGAGCAAGGAACAGCGAAGAAAGACAAACACAGGGCAAAAGATATAAATGAAAAAGAAAAAGAAAAGAAAAAGAAAACGGGGCTATCGGTGGCTAACTCATTGAAATGCAGGCGGCCACCGAATGTCCAGGAGTCAAGCATGAGGCGCCCAGAACACCACAGTGCCATTATTGGCTGCCTACTCTTGCGTCCCATGAGTGTCGTGCTTTGTTCGGCTTGGCGTGCCATCATGGTTGTCGTGTTCCTTGTGTCATCGTCTTGTTAGAAGTAAAGAAAAGCAAGGCGCAAGATGTCGGAGGAATTCTCCGAAAAGAGGGAGATCGCAGACAAAACATCAAGGACGAAAAGGCAGGAGCGGCCGTTGTCAGAGACGGCAGGACCGTCCAAGGAATTTAATGTTGACGAGGAAGGCGCCAATGTCCCCTGCCCAAAAACATCAATTCGACACCCTCGTTCCTTCCTTGCCGCTACAACTGTCCAGGACAGGAGCGGAGGCATCAAATCCCATTGGCCTAATCTCGATTTGGACTGAGATCTCAATTCTCTCTGGTGTAGTATTTTCTTGGGCTTTATTTTCGATCCCATCATTTTTACCGTTTTGCCTTTCCGTCCTCCCCCCCAATGCGGGTTTGTGCGGCTCCCGCGCAGCTGAGACGTGCGACGTGCCATCGGCAGTGTGATCGGAGGGCATCCCAGACACAGGCGCCGCTGGCCATCCTGCGGCGTCGACAACAGCCGGAGACAGAATTGTTTCTCTCGCTGCAACCCTACGTCTAGACTGGGGTGGAAGAACCTTATTTTTCGTGGCACCTGCTATCCCGTCACATTATCGAATGCAGCGTTCGTGTCAACAAAACACAGTCCTCATTGCCTGTCGTCTGAAAAGGCAGCCTACTCCGACGGACGACTTCCTCCTCGTGTCCAGGGAGCCTGGCATTGCCCGAGAATTCAACCAACGTCTTTCGTCAAATCTGCTCACCACAAGCTTGGACGGACAGAAATCATCATCGAGACTGGCCATAATGAGACGTTAATGCTTCTTCTCGCCCGTGGGGAATGAGGCCCTTTTTGCAACAAGGCATCGTCTGCTTCTCGAACGGTTTCTCGAAAACCACACCAGACAGCAGTAGGCCAATCCCCACGGACTGAATCTATCGAGGGCTCTGCAAGCGCAGAGGAATGGTGCATGTGCGATTGTACGTCGGGCTAGGCCTGCCCTATCTGCAGAGCCTCCCCTGATGCCTCTTCAGAACCCTGCCCACGGACAAAGCCGTTGCCGCTGTTGCAGGAGCAAAACGCTTCTTCCATACTGCTGTGCTGTCTTCTAGCCTCCTTCTTTGTCTTCTTTTCTTCCCACACCCCTGACTACCCCGGCTGTCTGTTCCTTCGATCTGGCAGGCTGTCAAAAAAAAGGAGGGTGTGTGCGCCGATGGAGCGTGACAACGGGGCGTGGGGAGGCGTGGAGAAGTTTCCACCCTCCCTCCCACACAAGCCACAACGCCATGGGCTCTCGTTCGAACATCGCTGCATGCCGCAGAGGGCATCTCGTTCCGGACATCGTCCAAGCCGATCCAGAAACCTCCCCCCTTACGCCCCTGCCCCGTCTCTACCACTTCTGACATTTTCCCATTTCCCCATTTCCGCTGCTCGACACCGATCTTGACGCCTCTTGTCCGCCGCCATGGCGATGCGTCCATCATGATCTGCAGAATGAAGGGCTCTTAGCGAGGGGCTCACGATCCATGCTATTGCACGCCTTTCTACGCCGCACAGTTATTATGAGATGAGTGGCCAAGAGGGGAAGGAGACGACTGGAGACAGACCGCCACAATGCCCGTGTTTGAATCTTGAATCTGCCCCCTCCTTGCCAGCTCCTGGCCCTCTTGCCTCCCACCAACCCTGCCGTCTGGTCTGGTCTGTCACGATCTGGTCTCTTTGGTCTCTTGTCCCTTGTTCCACCCTGTCCCGTCTCGACTTTCCTGCCTTCCCCTGTCATTTCGTTTTATTTTGACTTTTGATTTTTGATTTTATTTTTGTGATGGCAATGTCTCTTGCCCAATGTCCTCGCTTCGTCGTGCAATACTTATAGCCCGCCTCCTCTTCCCATTTTTCAGTCTCCCGTTTCTTTCTCTTCTCTTCTTTTTCTCCAGTCCTGCTCAACAACCGCTCTCTTCTCTCACCCAGTGTTCTTTCTTTCTTTTCTACAGTTCTGTGAACTTTTTACTATTCTTACACTCTTTTTTTATAATTTGCTTTCCAGGCCGGGCCTATTCGCTTCTTTCTTTTTTATACACACTCTTTTTGTTGTTGAAACACGTTCTCACCTACACATCTCTCAAAATGAAGACCACTGGTGCCGTTCTCGCCCTTGCTGGCGCCGCCGCCGCGCGTGATATCTCCCTCTACCGGGCTGTCCTGAAGCGTGAGGTTCCCCAGGAGCACTCGCACCAGAACATTCTCGACGTCGTCAACCCCATCCTGAAGCAGAACAACCCCTTGGCGATCCAGGACGTCGTCTTCGGTCTCCTGGGCAACAAGGCCGCTGCCGAAGGCGCCCCCAACGTCCAGGACCTCGACTGTCTCCAGCAGATCATTGCCGATCAGGTTTTCACCAACGCCCTCGCTGCCGGAGATGTCAACGGCCAGGTCAACGCCATCCTCTACCGTGCCCTGGAGCGCAACACCGGCTCGGTCGGTCTGGCCTCGGTCCTCTGCACGCAGACGGCCGTCAACCCCGAGATTGCTGCCATCACCCAACACCAGGACCCTGCCTCGTCTGCTGCCTCGGGCAACAAGCAGATCGCCCTCAACGTCGCCAAGCAGATCGCTGCCGTCGGCGGTGACCCGACCCAGGCCAACCTGGCCAGCACGTTCGCACCTGGAAAGCTCGGCGACTCGACTGGCAAGGGCAACACCTGCGACGTCGCTACCGATGCCGCCGGCTGCATCAACTCGCAGAACCTGCTGGTACCCGACCTATCGGCTGCTGAGATCAAGACGGCCGTCGCTGGCGTCAAGCCCCGCGCCGCGGCCACGGTCAACGTGCAGACCTTCACTGGCAACCTCGGCGGCGCTGCCCCGCCCGTCATTAGCTCGGCCGCCGATGCTGGCCGCCCGTTCTCGGTTGACGGCTCGACGTTTGTGAACCAGGGTGCTGCTCTCCAGCGCTCGTGCTCGGTTCAGCACAACGCCTGCGCCACGGCTGCCAACTCGGGCCAGATCACGGGCGGCGTCGCCCAGTGCGAGACCCAGCAGACGGCCTGCGAGGCGGCCTCGGGCGCGGCCAAGCGCTTCAAGAAGCTCCGTCGCGCCGCCCTGGACTTTGGCTCGTGCTCGGACCCCGCCATTGAGTTCGCCGCGGGTCTTGATGGCCGCAAGGAGGAGTCGTTCGCCCCGGTCAACTCGGCCGACTTCAACCACGGCTCGGCACTGAACATCAAGGTCATCTCGGGCTTCGTCTGCCAACAGCTCGCCTCCAGCTGTAAAGCTGCCGCCGCTGCCGTGACAGCCTGCAACAGCGCTGCGACTGCTGCCAACGCCGCCACCGGCCAGGCTGCGGCGGACGCCTTCAACAGCGCTCTAGGTGTGTCTGCATAAATTGCTTTTTCTTTGCTGTAGGCTGTTTCCTCTCCTTCTCTGTCTGTTCTCTCTGTAGGCAAAGTCGGTGGACGGCCAGTACAAAATAGGAAGAAAAAAATCAAATTTTGTATTCAGTACGCTTTACTTTGTGATTTTTTTCAGCGGTATCTTGGGTTGCTTGGGATTTTTGCTGGTGGGGATTTCTGGATTTTCCTTTTCTCTTTTCTTTATGACGACTCGGTTAGCATTGTGAGGGTTTAGAAGCCTCTTTTCTTTTTCTTTTGAAGAAAGAAAGGGACAGCTCTCCATTTGACAATAGAGACCACTCTTTTTTCTGCCACGTTCTCCTTCTCATAACCACGAAACGTGACCGCACAAAGATATGGTAGAAAAGAGCACAGGTGTCGATGAGCGGGTTGTGTATTAGCCAACCGAGTCTCTTTCTTCGCTTCTGAATATCCTCCCATTATGACACGCGTTAATAGTTTGTAGGGGGAACAGAAAAAACAATGGCGAGGTGACAGCAGCGTCATGCACAATACCTCCAGTGGTTGGGCTTGAACGGGACAGGACTAGGCAGGCTCGGCAGGTTGGTAGGATGGACCTGTCTAGATCTGACGTCGTGCGGGCACTTGGGCATACACGGGAAGGAGGGTACGGCGAGCGCGGGTAACCACAGACAAACGAAAAGTGGATGACGAAATGCATGCGACGCTGGGACAATGCGCCTGCTTTTTGCCGTAGTGGAAGAAAAGGGGAATAAAAAAACCATTATGACTAAAAGAAAGTAATAGCCGAGATATTATTCTGTGTTTGTTCGCGACGACATGGCTGTAAGTAGGCACATACACCAAGCAGGAGACACAATTTTCAAAAATGGGTGGAAAGAGGGATATTTATTGTCAAAAGAGAAAAATACTCCCGTGACCAAGATCACAGATTCGAAATAAATAGGCCAAAAAGACACAAAATTGGAAGATGGAACAAAAAAGAAAGCTCAGAGTAAAAAAAACATAAACAAAAATAAGAAAAAAGAAAGACAGAAATTCCGTTCTAAGAGTCGCCGGTATATGATAAATTAGAACACAACTAAAAAAAATAACTAAAAGAAAACGCACAATGCCCCCTACTCAGAATACCCGGCACAGTGTCCGCACAGCTCCCAGTCGGCGCCGGCCGTCTGCCGCCACGACGAGTGCGCCACCATTTCGAGGTCCTCGATCTCGTCCCGCTTCCCCTTGCCACTACCGCTGCTTGAACTCCGCCGCGACACGGTCACGCGGTAGACGGCGGCGACAGCCATGAGGTCGATCTGCACGACCTTGATGTCGTGGAACTTGTAGCTGAGAAGGGGTGTCATGTTGGACAGGGCCTTTTCGACCTCGTCCTTGCCGGCGACGACGTTGGTGCCCTTGTCCTCCTCGCCCTCGGCGGGCGGGACGAGCGGGCTGGTGATGACGCAGTCCTGGGCCATGTAGGCGACGGCGGAGGCGGGCTCGTCGCACAGCGCACGCCAGAGCTGGGTGTCCATGGCGCGGCCCGCGGCGACGTTGCGCTGGAGGATGGTAGAGAGGCGGCCTTTGTTGTCCGGGCCAATGTCCTGAGTGGACATGTCTTTGAGCTTGTCGTAGCTCTCGTTGGTGAGGCCGAGGACGGTAGGCATGATGGCGGTGGTTGTGGGGGTGGTTGTGATGTTAAGTGTGTGTTTGGTGGTTGTTAAATTGTAGTTGCTTTAGGGTGCTAGTATGATCGCTTTGTTCAACGTGGTCTAATGTGGTGCATCGAGAAGAGAAAGCATCGACAGGTCCGGCCCTGGATCGACTCAACCATGAAGGGTCTTTGTATATATATATACACGCATTTTCTTTCTTCTCGTTCTGTCTTTTCCGTCATTTCCTGTGTGATTCTTGTCCCTCGCACGAGTCGCTCGATCGTGTGGCAAATCATAGATCATTCGACATGTCCCACCACAAAAAGGTGGTCGTGTGGAGAGACAAGGGTTGTTTGATTCTAGTGCTCTGCATGGTTTCTGGTGATGTGGTTGAACAAAGAGCACACGCACCAACACACACAGAAGCTCACAAAAAAAATGGTTGACGTTGTTGACGTCAGTGGTCGTTGCATGGCTGATCATCCGCCCCCAGTCTAGCCCACCTGTCCCGCCAAGGCGCCCACACTCAATGATGGCCAACCCACCCCCTGGTCATCTTCGCCTCCCGAGCCGGCCCCAGGGTATGCACTGGTGCCCTGTGAAACGGTTTTCTCTTTAGCACCTGCAGGAAGGGGCCGTCGAGGGCCGTCGTAATAAATCAACGGCCAAAAGACTCGATAAATTAAAAATGGATATTAACAAAGAAAAACCGAAAAATAAAACGAAGCGAACGAAGACGGTTCTCCTCCAAAAAAACAAGATTCTGTTGTTCAACCCTCCCACTGTAACCCACCCCTGTCGCCATTGCGATTCCCCACACTGTTACGTAGCCCTCCAACTGACGACTGATAACGAGAGTATCGAGTATCGAAGAATCGACCGCCTTGGACCGACATCTGCTCCCGCTGCTCAGGCTGTGATCTCATCTATTCTGTCCGCTCTGTCTGCAGGTAGCCGTCGTCTGGGAAGAGCGGGAACGACTGTTGGCTGTCTTTGCCTGCAGGCGCAATTTATGGAAAGGCAAGCCTAGACTGCGTCGATCGACTGATTGCCTGCGTCTCTTGTAGGGTGGGATTGGGCTGTGCGGACAGGATCGAGCAGGATAGTTGATAGAAGAAAAAAGCCAATAAAGATAGGGCGCTTGTTACGATTTAAGACAGAGCACACTTTTGTGAAAGTGGTGTGTTTGGGGTGACGATCGGCGCCATGACATCGCAAAGACTGACGTCGATTCTCGAGTTGAGGCGCCGACGTATGCATTCCACAATTCTGTCTTATTATCTATCTTTTATCTAACCTTCCTTATATACCATCTATTTTGTTTTTATTATATACTACGGAGCCTCGTGACTCCCTGTAAAATAACGAGGGTGATGCAAACTGTTCAAGGGCCGAGACTGAACGTGATGGGACAAGCAGACTTTGAAGTAACACAAGTCAGGTCCCCGTCATGGGTAACAGTTGAGTCCGTGTTCATGTCCTTTCATGACGATCTAGGTAACAACCATCGACGTGTTGTTGATCCAATGTTCTAAAAACGGAAGTTCCTTTATACTTCTATAATTCTATACACAAATGGTCAAGTGAAAACGGACTATATACAGTTGGTTGTCGGAAAGAACTGCCGTGAACAGCTTAGACAATCGTCACGGTACTACCCGTGGCCATAATAGTCACCTGCTCCTGCATGAAGAACGCCTGGTCAGGCGACACGTCGCGTTTGAACTCGGGATCGGCAAACGCGACCGAGATGGCGTTGGGGTCCGAGAATTCAAAGATGGCGCAGCCGTCGTACTTGCTGAGGAACTCGGAGTCGACGCCGGTCGGGGCATTGGAGCCGGTGTGGATCTGTAGGTTAGCTGGGCCGAACATCACGGCAGGAGGCCAAACCGACCGAAGGGAGGACCAAAGCCTACCTGCTTGTAGGTCAGGCCGTGCTTCTCGGCCCAGGGCTTGACGAGCGGGCCGTGGACGTCCTCCCAGTACTTGTAAAAGTCCTCGAGGGACATGCCTTCCTTGCGCTTGATAAACGCGACCATGGTGTGAGTAGTGGCAGGCATTTTGGCTGTGGGCGGATGAAGCAGATTAAAATTGGGTTGTCTTTTGTGAGGACACTCCTGTGTCGCACACGGAATATCGTGAGTGAAGTCGGTCCGCCGTCTTATATCGACAAAGGCGTGGCCTGGCCGGGCCTTCCAGCGGCACCCCCGCAGCCCGAAACGGATAACCATACCCGCCTAAAAAAGGACGCCAACCCCCCGGAAGGCGCAAGCCTATTCAGCGCGCACACTAACAGCGGGACCTGCTGAAGTCCGGGGGTCTCATGGAGATACTCCGGGGGAATCTCTTCAAGTTAAACGTAAAATATTGACATTGAACTGGAGAGGGCTGTTCTCCTTTTAGGCAAAACGCCGCTTGAGAAAGAAAATGATGTACCACCCAAAGGCTATCACCACCATAAAAACGCCTTCCAATCTTGGTCTTGGCCATCCACCCCCCAGCCTAATACCAGCCAAACTTCTCGTTGGCCACCCAGTCCACATCCTCCGACAGCCCTGCGCCGTGCCACCGCAGGCTCGGGATACTGTCCTTGTCCCGCGCCACCTCCTTGTACGCAATCCCACTGCGCTCCGCCAGGATCCGCTGTGCCGGCGTCGGGTTCCACAGCTGCACCTCGCCGCACCGCCACGCCGCCGCCTCGCCCTGCGCCATGCGCACAATCGCTGCGAAGCCGTCAACGTGCTGCTGCGAGATGGGCACCTCGCCCGGGTCCGCGGGGAAATCGTCGTCCAGGTCCTCGAGCACCACGTGCAGAATGTACAGCGTGTTGCCCTCGCCGTTGAGTGTCTTGAGGCCGCTGTAGTACCCGCGCGTCCAGATGACCCAGATGCTGCGCTGTTTGCCGACCGTCACCTCGCCGGTCGACGAGGTGGTGGGCGCGTTGTTGAGGGTACACAACGCACCTCGGACCGTCGGCGTCTTGCCAAAAATGTGCTTGGTCATGTAGTCCTCGCGCATGAGGTGCCACAGCATGGTGTTGAGGTCCGGTACGAGCGTGACGCTGGGCCCGGCCAGGCTGCGCCGGCTGCTGCCGCCGCCCAGCACGGCGCGCCGCGTGGCCCGCCGGATGAGCCGTGCGCGCAGCAGCTGCACGTCGATGGGGCACAGCTCTGTGAGCTCGTGGTAGCCGAGCGGCGTCACCGTAAAGCTGCCGTCCTCGCTGTGTACAGCCTTGGACGTGTAGGACGCCGTGCCGTCCTCGATCTCGGCGGCCGTCGACGGCGGCAGGGCCAGGGGCGGAAACGACAGGTGCGTGCTGGGGAACGCCGGCCAGCCCTTGCTCGCGTAGTAGCTCTTGCCAATGTCGGAGTAGAGGACGGAGAACATAGTCTTGGGTTTGTCGTCGTCATTTTGCGCTGAGGCCATATTTCCACCCACGGGCTCATACATCGGGCTTGCCACCTGCCACCGCTCTAGTTGGTGGCCCAGCTCGCGCAGCATGCGCCCCGCGTAGCCCTTGCCCCGGTACAGAGGGTCCGTAAACACGGACGCAATGCCGTGCGCCACACCGTCCACCACCGTCGCCGTAATCGACGCCTCGGCCGACATGGCATGCTTTCGCAACGTCTCGCAGCTCGACAAAATGGGGCGCTGGTTGGCCGGCCGCGTGCCGTCCGTCAGGATCCAGTGCGTGATGCCGCTCTCCATCGCCAGCGGCACCGTCGTCAGGTAGTCCTCACGGTGCAGGTAGTCGTCCATGACGAGCGCGTTTCCCCACATGGGATGCGTCAGCTCCCAGACTTTACGGCGCTCCTCGACCGTGGGGATCGCGAGGATGAGCGCCGGGTCCGCCGCCGACGGCAGGCTCTCGTCGAGGCCGGTGGAGCCCATTTTTGTGTACCGTGTGTTTTTGGAGTCGAAAAAGAAGGCAATTGGAAGGTGGGGGGTCTCTGTTGGTGTTCGATTTCACGATTTCAAGAGTACAATTGTCTCCGACTCTTTTTTGGAGTTTCGTCGTATCTGTAGGAAATTCAGCTGCGATCAATTCCAGTGTCCCTCTTCTTTAGGTACGAATGACGAAAGAGGAAGGAGGAGCCGATCGAGACGGTTTTGTTGGTCGCGGGGGAAGGTGCGTATGCGTGCGTGGGTCTAGCGCTGTGCTCTTGCTCGTTCTGGAGCTCTGGTGGGTGCACGCTGGCTGATAAGAAGATATCTGGTGCTGAAGAGGAAAGAGGTGTGTCAATGGACGAAGCCGTGGTGAAGATACAGAAAACAGAGGGCAGATGGCTTTTATTACAGGAACCGGCGTGTGAAATATGTATATGGATGTACAATGGCAGAGATACAATGAAAGGCAACAAAACTTACCAAAAGGGAGGATCGACAGCACTAAGTGCAGCAACGGCCGGCCTTGGCCCTCTCCTTTTACATTTCACGGGGTTGATTCTAGGGAGAGCTTGACACGGAAAGAGAGGAAAAGAGGGCGCTTGTGACCAAATGCTCAGTTCATGATTGGCAAACAGCAAAGGACAAGCCATCGAGGGCCGTATTTTGCATGTACAAGGAGGATCTCAGCGGACAAGATCCCATCCACACTTGCCCCAAACAAGCAGGCCAGATGCTGCCTTGTCGTTCTTTGTCACTCTTGTCGTGGGCCCTGTCCGTGCAGATGACAGGGCCAATTTCTTACGTTTTTTTACAAACTTTACGTCACCGAAACAGGTGAGGACAAGGAGGAGGATATGTACGCATCTTCAATGGCCTTTTGTACTCCGTATTACACCGTGTTCCTTCCTAACTGTTGGTTCCGCAGTGGCCGGGAAAGAGCAAGGCGCTGGACGACGGGAGCGGCGCGGCGGGTCTCCTTTTGCTAGTGTTTAAGCCGACGATAGGCGGCCCACAAGCGAGAGGCAGTACCAAGAGGTGCTGGACGGGGGGCCGCGCTGCACTATCTCAAGGAGGGGCTGCTCAAATGACCACTTTTCTGCTTTAAACCGTATTCGCTGCCTCCCCGAGCTCTCCTTATCGTTGGAGTTGTTGGTTCACCGACTCGCCTTGACCCTCCATTGTCGAACCTCGTGCGATGCTAGACATGGCACGGGACCCATTGTGTCCCAGAGACAACCGAACACTGACCTTCAAGTACGGACGAAAACGATACGTAAAATGCATTTTGTATTGGCGACGCCTGGGTCTCTTTTTGACTTTCCTTTTTTCTATCACAAGTACATTGCCGAAACATGAACCTCTAAAGAGTCTTTCAATAAACCTCCCCTGTCTGATCGTAGTGCCGTCTGGCTTCATGCCATGGCTCTGTGCTCCCTGCTGTCTCCCTCCTGTTCCCGGCACCGTCCCTTAGTGGCCGTGCCCGTCGTCCTCCCGCTGCTCCGGGTCCAGCTTGATCAGCGTGTCGATGCGCATGATGCTGATGCACGCCTCCACCGCCGACTTGAGCTGCCGCACCTTGCTCATGCTCGGCTCCAGCACGCCCGCCTTGATCTCGTCCACCACCCGGCCCCGCATCAAGTCCAGGCCGTAGTTCTTGTAGCCCTTCTTGCGCGCAATCGCCTTCTCGTCGTCCAGCTGCTGCTGCTTGGCCGCCGCCGACTTGTTTTGGGCTGCCGCCTGCGACGCCAGCTGCTGCGCGTCCTTGGTACCGCTGGTGGCGCCCGCCGCGCCCGCCGCAGCACCAGCCGCGCCGTGGCCGCCCGCCACCGGCTTGTCCAGCACCCGCTGCGACAGCGCGTGCCGTGACCGCAGCTGCGCGACGAGCTCGGACGCGTCCTTGGCCGCGTTGACGGCCAGCGTCTTGGGGATCACCAGCAGCGCCTGCGCAAACTCGCCAATGGCGAGCTGCTCGCGCGAGCCCACGGTGCCGGCGTACTCCTCGAGGTAAATGTGCAGGGCCGTCTCAACGGCGCCGCCACCCGGCACGATGCTGCCGCTCTCGAGCGTGCGCTTGACGGCCGACAGCGAGTCGTGCACGGAGCGCTCCATCTCGTCGAGCGAGAAGTCGTTGGGCCCGCGCAGGATGATGGACGCCGAGGAGTGCACCTTGGTGCCCTTGACGAGAATGCACTCGTCGTCCGAGATGCGTACCTGCGAGACCTCCTCGGCGTGGCCCAGGTACGACGCGTCAAAGCGCTCGTCGCCGTTGAGGTCCGACAGCGTGCTGAGCAGCGTGGCACCCGTGGCGCGGGCGATGCGGCGCAGGTCCTCCTTCTTGCACCGGCGCACGGCCATGGCGCCGCGCTCGATAAACAGCTTGAGCACGAGGTCGTCGATGCCCTTGGTGGTCAGGACGACGTTGGCGCCCGCCTTGAGGATCATCTCGACGCGCTCAATGACCATGCCGGCCTCGCGCGCGCGGATCTGCTCGAGCTGCTGCGGGTCGTCGACCGTGATCTGCACGCCCAGCTTCATGCGCTCCTTTTGCAGGTTCATGTCGAGCACGGCGATCTTGGCGTCGGGTATCCGCGTCTTCATGGCCTGCGACGCGACCGTGCAGTTGAGCGCGTAGCCCTTGACCAGCTGCGACTCGAGCGAGCTCTTGCCGTGCGCCTTGAGGATGTTGACGGCCTTGACCGGGTACTTGGTCTCGCCGCTGCGGCTGTTGGTCGACTTGACCGCCTGCAGCGCGTCGACCACCATGTTGGAGAAGAAGTCCGAGTCTGACCCGATAATCTTGCTGGACATGGACGTCTTGGCAATGTTGATGAGCGACTCGCGGCCCAGGTGCTCGACCTTGATGCTAACGTGCTCGTTCATGTACTTGATGGCCTCGCGCAGGGCCAGGCGGTAGCCCGTGATGATCGTGGTCGGGTGTATGCGGTTCTTCATCAGCTCGTTGGCGCGCCGTAACAGCTCGGCGGCGATCAGCACCACGGACGTCGTGCCGTCGCCCACCTCCTTGTCCTGCTGCTGTGCCAGGTCGACCAGGATCTTGCCGGCCGGGTGCTCGACGTCGAGTAGCGTGAGAATCGTCGCGCCGTCGTTGGTCACCGTGACATCGCCAATGTCGTCCACCATCATCTTGTCCAGACCGCTGGGGCCGAAGGAGCTCTTGACCACGTTGGCAATCGCCTGTGTCGCCATCACTAGAAGAAGAAAACGCGTTAGCAGGAAGTCAAACGGCAAAGCAAAGCAGAGCAATCGGCTGCCCTCCCAGCACCCCCACCACTACCTACCGTTCTGATCGCGAATGTCCGTGCCGGAAATCTTCTGGCCACCCAAAAAGAGCGTCCCCTGCCGGGACTGCTCGAACATGGACGTCATGGCGATGGCGGTGTGGAATGAGACGAATGCGAATGAACAACCGGCGAACAATCAAGAAGCGATAGACGTAACGAAAGCCGCTTTACGTATGTCGAAAGGAAGCGTCGTCGGGGAAATGCTGGCGCCTGGTCGTGGGATGTTTTGTTGTGCTTTCGACCGCCTTGTGAAGCTCCTTTTTCCAAGGCAGAAATATTTCTGTACGGTTTGAGTGGCTCTGAAAAATAGGAGAGCTTCGCCAGCAGTAGCTCCTGAATTCCCGTTTCTGTCCCGCGCTTGCTGGTTGGGGGCCTGCAAGTTTGCTTACAATAGGGGCGAAAAAGAGGGGAGCCGTGGAGGGGGATAGAAGAAAGGGGAAGCAGGCCGTTGTTCTGCGGTTCTCCATAGGCACTTTCCCAAATTTTGGACGGAAAATCAGTTGATCCATGCCCTTGCACTTGCGCGCTGTTCGCCCATAAAACGGCAGGCACAGGGGAAGGAAGGAGCGAGGGAGGGACCTGGCAGAAAGTGGCGGCAGGCCCACTACGATAATTCACCGCCTTCCCCTCTCTGTGACAGGCGAGAGATAAGGGGACGTTCCACAGGCTCTAGCCCCTCTATCAGTGCCTGAAGCGACCAGGGCCCGCGCCCAGCGAGCGCACTCGCGCTGTTGGGAGTGCGGGGCAACAAGAAAGATTTTGGCACGCAGCCCAGCGCAGAGGCGGCGGCATAGCGACGGGAAAAGGAAATAAAGAGCACTCAATAATATACCTGAGAATCTCCCGAGCCCGAAAAAAATAGCACATAAAAAAGACACGCTGCAGAAATACCACAAGGCTGCCCGGGTGACTCACGGACGACGAGCATTGCGCATTTCAAACGACTCGAGCCTGTTTGCTTTTGTCCTGAAAAGCGTCGCCAGATCGCTTGCATCGCCAATCCCACATTGTCACCAAAAAACACCAGAAAACACCAACATTTGACACCCCTGTCACCAACATCACCACCAACAAATATGGCCGACGCAGCAGCACCCGCGGCCACGGAGCCCTCCAAGAGCGCGCTCAAGAAGGCCGAGAAGGCCGCCAAGATGGCCCAGGCCAAGGCGGAGAAAGCGGCCAAGGCGGCGACGCAGACCGTCGCTGTCGTGGGCGGCAAGAAGGCCGACGACATCATCGGCATCACCGTCAGCAAGTCCGACCACTTTGCGCAGTGGTACCAGGAAGTCGTGCTCAAGGCCGAGATGATCGAGTACTACAACGAAATTGCCGGCTTTTACATCCTGCGCCCGCCCGCCATGTACGTCTGGAACGTCATCCGCAAGTGGTTCCAGGAGCGCATCGAGCACATGGGCGTCGAGGAGACCAGCTTCCCCATGTTCCTGTCGTCCAAGTCGCTCGAGAAGGAGAAGGACCACGTCGAGGGCTTTGCCCCTGAGCTGGCCTGGGTGACGAAAGCGTGAGTGCCCCAACCCCGGGATATCTAAATATTTATTTTCTTGTGTGTGTGTGCTGCGTATTAACAACACCCAGCGGCGACAAGGACCTCGAGGTCCCCGTGGCCGTCCGTCCCACCTCCGAAGCCGTCATGTACCCCTACTACGCCAAGTGGATCCGCAGCCACCGCGACCTGCCCTTCCGGCTCAACCAGTGGAACTCCGTCGTCCGCTGGGAGGCCAAGCAGACGACCCCCTTTTTGCGCGCCCGCGAGTTTTTGTGGCAGGAGGGCCACACCGCCCACGTCTCCGAGAAGGTCGCCGGCGAAGAGGTGCTCGAGATCCTCGAGCTGTACGCCGGCGTCTACGAGCAGCTGCTGGCCGTCCCCGTCGTGCGCGGCCGCAAGACCGAGAACGAGAAGTTTGCCGGCGGCTACTACACCACCACCGTCGAGGGCTACATCCCCACCAATGGCCGCGGAATCCAGGGCGCTACCTCCCACTGCCTGGGCCAGAACTTTAGCAAGATGTTCGACATCACCGTCGAGGACCCCAACCAAAAGGGCCAGCACATGCACGTCTGGCAGAACTCGTGGGGCCTGTCCACGCGCGTCATTGGCGTCATGGTCATGATCCACGGCGACGACAAGGGCCTCGTGCTCCCGCCCCGCATCTCCAAGATCCAGGCGATCCTCATCCCCGTCGGCCTGACCGCCAAGATGACCGCCGACGAAAAGGCCGCCCACCTGGCCAAGTGCGACGACCTGCTGTCCCAGATCAAGAAGGCCGGCGTGCGCGCCGACATTGACGTGCGCGAGGGCTACACGCCCGCGTGGAAGTTCAACGACTGGGAGCTCAAGGGCGTGCCGCTGCGCCTCGAGTTTGGTCCCAAGGACGCCGCCAAGGACGTGATCAGCTACGCGCGCCGCGACACGGGCGAGAAGGGCACGGTGCCGCTGGCGGAGCTGGCGACGGCGGTGCCAGTGCTTCTCGAAACCATCCAGAAGGCCATGTACGACAAGGCGGACGCGGCCTTCCGGGAGCACCGCCTGGTGATCCAGGACTGGAGCAAGGTGGTGCCCGCGCTCGATGACAAGAACGTGGTGCTGATCCCGCACTGCCTGGACGGCAAGTGCGAGGACCGCATCAAGGACCTGACCAAGAGCGAGGAGGTGTCGGAAGGCCCCGACGGCCAGAAGGCGCCCTCGATGGGCATGAAGAGTCTGTGCATTCCATTTGAGCAGCCGGCGGAGAAGATTGTCGAGGGCGAGACCAAGTGCCTGAACCCCGAGTGCGAGCGCAACGCCAGCACCTGGGTCATGTTCGGCCGCAGCTATTAGAGTGGCGGGGAGACAAATTAAAAGAAGACAAAAACATACACGCAAAAACATTGCGGAACGTAACTGGCGGGTGAAAAAGAGGAAAGAGGACTTGCGAGGATTTGATTTGATTTAGCTTTTATGTGATGCGTTTCTATGATTTTCGCCATCATTGCGTCATACTCATATCGCATTTTCATGTTTACTAGGAGGCACGTGGGACAAGGGTGTTTACGGGGCAACACGACGAGGCGTGGTATGGCAAGCGAGTGAATTTCGATAGTTTAGGCGATGAGCCTTTGGAAAAGTGAAATAAATTCTATACAAACCATAAATTGCGCTTTGAAATTCAAATATGGTAGCAAATAAGATTATTCCCTGAGAGAAAGCAGACTTCTATCCTCGTCTCCCCACAACCATCCACTAGGTGCATGGCAAGGCGGCTCTTCCTAGAAACCACCCTTGCCTTGCACGCGCTTGATGGCGCCCACGAATCCCTTGGCCCAGCTGAAGCGACCTGGGTCGATGCCCAGGGCGCCGTCGGCCTCCTTGCCCTCGTGGTCGCGCCACAGACCCTCTTCCTTGACCAGCCCGCCGTATAGGTGCGTGTTCTCGTTGCGGCGCAGACCGTCGATCCACGCATGGCACACGTCGGGGCTCTCCAGCATGACGTTAATCTCCTGGCTGTGGTACCAGCTCTGCGTGTCCTGGTTGCCGTTGCCCATGATGCCAATGGTCTCGTCGACAATCATAAGCTTGATGTGGCAGTCGCGCTTCTTCTTGACCTGCGGGATGGGCCGCGTCTGGTCCTTGGCCACGTACCAAAAGTAGTGGAGGTGCTTGCGGCCTTCTTCGGAGAGCGCCTTGTACAGCTGGTGGGCGATCATCTCGTTGGTGCCGCCCTGGCGCGGAAGCAGTTCACCCATGTCGTTGTAGCCCAAACATACATAAAGTATCACGTCCAGGCCTCTCTCGCACGCCTCGTAGATGGCGGGCACCAGGGGTTCGGCGTTGAGTGTTGGCGTCTGGATGAAAACGTTTTTGCGCGCATTGCGCAGAGCCGACAACCACGCCGCGTTCTGGGGCTGCACCACAGACGAGTGGGTTGGGGGACCGAATGGTGGTCGGTTGACCATGGCAATCGGGAACGGCTCGTGAACGGCATGTGGGATGTACGGTGTCATCTCCTCGCCCTCGCCCAGTTCCGGTGCATCGGCCTTGAGGTCGTTCACGGTGTGGTTGAGCAGCCGGCTGATGGCCTCCATCTGGGTCTCGCCGGGTTTTGCCGAGACGGCCGTCTGCACGCGGGTGACCTCGCCTGCGATGTCACGGTCGTACTGTGGCTGCTCGTTTGTGCTTTGTGGGACCAGCGTGTTGGAAGATGTCGGCTGGTGGATGGACGCGGCCGACAGTAGCTGCTTCCCGCTGCTGAGGAAGTCTAGGGTGGCAGGATCGGGGCCATTCGGCTTGTTAGGGCTGAATTTTATGACCTCCTTTGTCTCTTCTGTGCTGCCCGTGTTGCCTTCTTTGATCGCAGCGGCGGCCTCCTTATCTGCGTCTGCACTGCCCAAGCTGCTGCCGCCGCTGGCCTTGGACGCATGCGGGTGGAGAGTGCTGGCAGTTGTTGTTGGGCCCGTAACAATATCGGAGCGGTGCACATCGTCGCTCTGTACAGGGGCATTTGCTGCTAACGCGTCAAGGGCACCCGGCTCGCGTACACCGTCGGCGCTGACAATCGGGCCGGCTTGTGCAGTAGTTTGTGGTGGCTGCGACTCATCGTTGGAGAGCCAGGTGCTGGTCGGCGGTGCAGTGCTTGCTGTTGCCGCACTGTCACTGCTGAGCCCACCGGCTGCGGCAGGCGAGTTGTAGCTTGGCAAGGGGGGCTCCATCTTCTTGTGCCAGGACATGAGGGCCATGTCGTAGAACGAGTCCACAATGGGACCCTCGTAGTGGACCATCATCTCGAGGTTGTCGTTGTCCTGGATGTTGTTGCTCTGCAGAATGGCAATCTTGCGGTCGACCACCATGTACTTGGCGTGGAACGTGCCGACCATGGCCTGGTGGTAGTTCATGACCTGCATGTCGATGTTGGGCATCTCCTCGGGCGACGGGATCTTGACGTTCTTGCCGGTGTACTCTTCGACGCCAACCAGGTAGTGTGGGTCGAGCAGCTGCTTGGGGCTTCCGCGGTCGTAGATGACCTTGAAGACGATGCGCTCCCCGCGCTCGCCGGCGCGGCGGTTGAGCTCGCGCATGGCGTTGGTGAGGTAGCGCGAGGCCACGCTGTCCTGCCAGTAGTTGGTCGCCAGAAACACCTCCTTCTCGGCACGAGCAATGACGTTGGCCATGTGCCGCGCAATGTCGGGGATGGTCGAGATCACGGTCAGCGGTGCCACGCCGCAGCTGCCTAGCAGCGACGGGCTGACCATGGCCCGATCGGGGCTCTCTTCGACAACTGCTAGGACATCACGGTAGATCTGTGAGGGAAGTTAGCACATGAAGACATTTTTATCACATTATTTGGTACGGTATGAAGTGCTCACCTTCAGAAAGAGATCGCTGGGCTTTGTGGGACCCCATTTGCCGCATTGCGCTGCACGCGTGAGGTCGTCGACCTGGGTGGTGGCGGTCTTGTCATGGCCGTCCTTGGTATGGCGGTACTTGCCGTACAGCGTCTGCCAAGCATCGCCGCCCGCCAATGTGGGATCAGCAGCCACCAGCGAGGAAACGCTGTCTTTGGAGGTACACAGCTTGATGATGTTGTTACTGAGCGTCCCCTCTTTGAGGATCCCGCTGTCTTTGGAGTCCATATTTGTGTGTGTGTGTTGGGTGGGGGGGGGGGGGGGGGGGGCCGCGGTGGGGGGGGGGCGAATAGGGGGGGATGGGTAGCCAGGGCCTTGGGGGATAAAATTGGATTTTGTTCGGGGGATTGG